>JAVTVY010051354.1:0-264813 GCA_036873755.1 Hanleya hanleyi | reverse complement strand
GATCGCTAGTGACTTGCGAAATGTGAACTCCTAATACTGAAGATCGGCGCTGATCGCTAGAGACTTGTGGAATGTGAACTCCTAATACTGAAGATTGGCGCAGGTCGCTAGTGACTTGTGAAATGTGAATTACTAATACTGAAGATTGGCGCTGATCGCTAGTGACATTTCAAATGTGAACTACTAATACTGAAGATTGGCGCTGATCGCTAGAGACTTGTGAAATGTGAACTACTAATACTGAAGATTGGCGCTGATCGCTAGTGACTTGTGAAATGTGAACTACTAATACTGAAGATTGGCGCTGATCGCTAGTGACTTGTGAACTCCTAATACTGAAGATTTGCGCTGATCGCTAGTGACTTGTGAAATGTGAACTACTAATACTGAAGATTGGCGCTGATCGCTAGTGACTTGTGAAATGTGAACTACTAATACTGAAGATTGGCGCTGATCGCTAGTGACTTGTGAAATGTGAACTCCTAATACTGAAGATTGGCGCTGAACGCTAGTGAATTGTGAAATGTGAACTACTAATACTGAAGATTGGCGCTGATCGCTAGTGACTTGTGAAATGTGAACTACTAATACTGAAGATTGGCGCTGATCGATAGTGACTTGTGAAATGTGAACTCCTAATACTGAAGATCGGCGCTGATCGCTAGAGACTTGTGGAATGTGAACTCCTAATACTGAAGATTGGCGCAGATCGCTAGTGACTTGTGAAATGTGAATTACTAAAACTGAAGATTGGCGCAGATCGCTAGTGACATTTCAAATGTGAACTACTAATACTGAAGATTGGCGCTGATCGCTAGAGACTTGTGAAATGTGAACTACTAATACTGAAGATTGGCGCTGATCGCTAGTGACTTGTGAAATGTGAACTACTAATACTGAAGATTGGCGCTGATCGCTAGTGACTTGTGAACTCCTAATACTGAAGATTGGCGCTGATCGCTAGTGACTTGTGAAATGTGAACTACTAATACTGAAAATTGGCGCTGATCGCTAGTGACTTGTGAAATGTGAACTACTAATACTGAAGATTGGCGCTGATCGATAGTGACTTGTGAAACGTGAACTCCTAATACTGAAGATGGGCGCAGATCGCTAGTGACTTGCGAAATGTGAACTACTAATACTGAAGATTGGCGCTGTTCGCTAGTGACTTGTGAAATGTGAACTCCTAATACTGAAGATTGGCGCTGATCGATAGTGACTTGTGAAATGTGAACTAATACTGAAGATTGGCGCAGATCGCTAGTGACTTGCGAAATGTGAACTACTAATACTGAAGATTGGCGCTGATCGCTAGTGACTTGTGAAATGCGAACTACTAATACTGAAGATTGGCGCTGATCGCTAGTGAATTGTGAAATGTGAACTACTAATACTGAAGATTGGCGCTGATCGCTAGTGACTTGTGAAATGTGAACTACTAATACTGAAGATTGGCGCTGATCGATAGTGACTTGTGAAATGTGAACTCCTAATACTGAAGATTGGCGCTGATCGATAGTGACTTGTGAAATGTGAACTCCTAATACTGAAGATTGGCGCAGATCGCTAGTGACTTGCGAAATGTGAACTACTAATACCGAAGATTGGCGCTGATCGCTAGTGACTTGTGAAATGTGAACTACTAATACTGAAGATTGTCGCTGATCGCTAGAGACTTGCGAAATATGATTTCCTAATACTGAAGATTGGCGCTGATCGCTAGAGATTTGTGAAATGTGAACTCCTAATACTGAAGATCGGCGCTGATCGCTAGAGACTTGTGAAATGTGAACCCCTAATACTGAAGATTGGCGCTGATCGCGAGTGACTTGTGAAATGTGAAGTACTAATACTGAAGATTGGCGCTGATCGCTAGTGACTTGTGAAATGTGAACTACTAATACTGAAGATCGGTGCTGACCGCTAGTGACTTGTGGAATGTGAACTCCTAATACTGAAGATCGGCGCTGATCGCTAGTGACTTGTGAAATGTGAACTACTAATACTGAAGATTGGCGCTGAACGCTAGTGACTTGTGAAAGGTGAACTACTAATACTGAAGATTGGCGTTGATCGCTAGTGACTTGTGAAATGTGAACTACTAATACTGAAGACTGGCGCTGATCGCTAGTGACTTGTGAAATGTGAACTACTAATACTGAAGATTGGCGCTGATCGCTAGTGACTTGTGAAATGTGAACTACTAATACTGAAGATTGGCGCTGATCGATATGGACTTGTGAAATGTGAACTCCTAATACTGAAGATTGGCGCTGATCGATAGTGACTTGTGAAATGTGAACTCCTAATACTGAAGATTGGCGCAGATCGCTAGTGACTTGCGAAATGTGAACTCCTAATACTGAAGATCGGCGCTGATCGCTAGAGACTTGTGGAATGTGAACTCCTAATACTGAAGATTGGCGCAGGTCGCTAGTGACTTGTGAAATGTGAATTACTAATACTGAAGATTGGCGCTGATCGCTAGTGACATTTCAAATGTGAACTACTAATACTGAAGATTGGCGGTGATCGCTAAAGACTTGTGAAATGTGAACTACTAATACTGAAGATTGGCGCTGATCGCTAGTGACTTGTGAAATGTGAACTACTAATACTGAAGATTGGCGCTGATCGCTAGTGACTTGTGAACTCCTAATATTGAAGATTGGCGCTGATCGCTAGTGACTTGTGAAATGTGAACTACTAATACTGAAGATTGGCGCTGATCGCTAGTGACTTGTGAAATGTGAACTACTAATACTGAAGATTGGCGCTGATCGCTAGTGACTTGTGAAATGTGAACTCCTAATACTGAAGATTGGCGCTGATCGCTAGTGAATTGTGAAATGTGAACTACTAATACTGAAGATTGGCGCTGATCGCTAGTGACTTGTGAAATGTGAACTACTAATACTGAAGATTGGCGCTGATCGATAGTGACTTGTGAAATGTGAACTACTAATACTGAAGATCGGCGCTGATCGCTAGAGACTTGTGGAATGTGAACTCCTAATACTGAAGATTGGCGCAGATCGCTAGTGACTTGTGAAATGTGAATTACTAATACTGAAGATTGGCGCTGATCGCTAGTGACATTTCAAATGTGAACTACTAATACTGAAGATTGGCGCTGATCGCTAGAGACTTGTGAAATGTGAACTACTAATACTGAAGACTGGCGCTGATCGCTAGTGACTTGTGAAATGTGAACTACTAATACTGAAGATTGGCGCTGATCGCTAGTGACTTGTGAACTCCTAATACTGAAGATTGGCGCTGATCGCTAGCGACTTGTGAAATGTGAACTACTAATACTGAAAATTGGCGCTGATCGCTAGTGACTTGTGAAATGTGAACTACTAATACTGAAGATTGGCGCTGATCGATAGTGACTTGTGAAATGTGAACTCCTAATACTGAAGATTGGCGCAGATCGCTAGTGACATGCGAAATGTGAACTACTAATACTGAAGATTGGCGCTGTTCGCTAGTGACTTGTGAAATGTGAACTCCTAATACTGAAGATTGGCGCTGATCGATAGTGACTTGTGAAATGTGAACTAATACTGAAGATTGGCGCTGATCGCTAGTGACTTGTAAAATGTGAACTCCTAATACTGAAGCTTGGCGCTGATCGCTAGTGAATTGTGAAATGTGAACTACTAATACTGAAGATTGGCGCTGATCGCTAGTGACTTGTGAAATGTGAACTCCTAATACTGAAGATTGGCGCTGAACGCTAGTGAATTGTGAAATGTGAACTACTAATACTGAAGATTGGCGCTGATCGCTAGTGACTTGTGAAATGTGAACTACTAATACTGAAGATTGGCGCTGATCGATAGTGACTTGTGAAATGTGAACTCCTAATACTGAAGATCGGCGCTGATCGCTAGAGACTTGTGGAATGTGAACTCCTAATACTGAAGATTGGCGCAGATCGCTAGTGACTTGTGAAATGTGAATTACTAAAACTGAAGATTGGCGCAGATCGCTAGTGACATTTCAAATGTGAACTACTAATACTGAAGATTGGCGCTGATCGCTAGAGACTTGTGAAATGTGAACTACTAATACTGAAGATTGGCGCTGATCGCTAGTGACTTGTGAAATGTGAACTACTAATACTGAAGATTGGCGCTGATCGCTAGTGACTTGTGAACTCCTAATATTGAAGATTGGCGCTGATCGCTAGTGACTTGTGAAATGTGAACTACTAATACTGAAAATTGGCGCTGATCGCTAGTGACTTGTGAAATGTGAACTACTAATACTGAAGATTGGCGCTGATCGATAGTGACTTGTGAAATGTGAACTCCTAATACTGAAGATTGGCGCAGATCGCTAGTGACTTGCGAAATGTGAACTACTAATACTGAAGATTGGCGCTGTTCGCTAGTGACTTGTGAAATGTGAACTCCTAATACTGAAGATTGGCGCTGATCGATAGTGACTTGTGAAATGTGAACTAATACTGAAGATTGGCGCTGATCGCTAGTGACTTGTGAAATGTGAACTCCTAATACTGAAGCTTGGCGCTGATCGCTAGTGAATTGTGAAATGTGAACTACTAATACTGAAGATTGGCGCTGATCGCTAGTGACTTGTGAAATGTGAACTACTAATACTGAAGATTGGCGCTGATCGATAGTGACTTGTGAAATGTGAACTCCTAATACTGAAGATCGGCGCTGATCGCTAGAGACTTGTGGAATGTGAACTCCTAATACTGAAGATTGGCGCAGATCGCTAGTGACTTGTGAAATGTGAATTACTAATACTGAAGATTGGCGCAGATCGCTAGTGACATTTCAAATGTGAACTACTAATACTGAAGATTGGCGCTGATCGCTAGAGACTTGTGAAATGTGAACTACTAATACTGAAGATTGGCGCTGATCGCTAGTGACTTGTGAACTCCTAATACTGAAGATTGGCGCTGATCGCTAGTGACTTGTGAAATGTGAACTACTAATACTGAAGATTGGCGCTGATCGCTAGTGACTTGTGAAATGTGAACTACTAATACTGAAGATTGGCGCTGATCGATAGTGACTTGTGAAATGTGAACTCCTAATACTGAAGATTGGCGCAGATCGCTAGTGACTTGCGAAATGTGAACTACTAATACTGAAGATTGGCGCTGTTCGCTAGTGACTTGTGAAATGTGAACTCCTAATACTGAAGATTGGCGCTGATCGATAGTGACTTGTGAAATGTGAACTAATACTGAAGATTGGCGCAGATCGCTAGTGACTTGCGAAATGTGAACTACTAATACTGAAGATTGGCGCTGATCGCTAGTGACTTGTGAAATGCGAACTACTAATACTGAAGATTGGCGCTGATCGCTAGTGAATTGTGAAATGTGAACTACTAATACTGAAGATTGGCGCTGATCGCTAGTGACTTGTGAAATGTGAACTACTAATACTGAAGATTGGCGCTGATCGATAGTGACTTGTGAAATGTGAACTCCTAATACTGAAGATTGGCGCTGATCGATAGTGACTTGTGAAATGTGAACTCCTAATACTGAAGATTGGCGCAGACCGCTAGTGACTTGCGAAATGTGAACTACTAATACTGAAGATTGGCGCTGATCGCTAGTGACTTGTGAAATGTGAACTACTAATACTGAAGATTGTCGCTGATCGCTAGAGACTTGCGAAATATGATTTCCTAATACTGAAGATTGGCGCTGATCGCTAGAGATTTTTGAAATGTGAACTCCTAATACTGAAGATCGGCGCTGATCGCTAGAGACTTGTGAAATGTGAACCCCTAATACTGAAGATTGGCGCTGATCGCGAGTGACTTGTGAAATGTGAAGTACTAATACTGAAGATTGGCACTGATCGCTAGTGACTTGTGAAATGTGAACTACTAATACTGAAGATCGGTGCTGACCGCTAGTGACTTGTGGAATGTGAACTCCTAATACTGAAGATCGGCGCTGATCGCTAGTGACTTGTGAAATGTGAACTACTAATACTGAAGATTGGCGCTGATCGCTAGTGACTTGTGAAAGGTGAACTACTAATACTGAAGATTGGCGCTGATCGCTAGTGACTTGTGAAATGTGAACTCCTAATACTGAAGATTGGCGCTGATCGCCAGTGACTTGTGAAATGTGAACTAATAATACTGAAGTTTGGCGCTGATCGTTAGTGACTTGTGAAATGTGAACTCCTAATACTGAAGATTGGCGCTGATCGCTAGAGACATGTGAAATGTGAACTCCTAATACTGAAGATTGGCTATGATCGCTAGAGACATGTGAAATGTGAACTCCTAATACTGAACATTGATGCTGATCGCTAGTGACTTGTGAAATATGAACTCCTAATACTGAAGAATGGCGCTGATCGCTAGAGACATGTGAAATGTGAACTCCTAATACTGAAGATTGGCTATGATCGCTAGAGACATGCGAAATGTGAACTCCTAATACTGAAGATTGGCGCTGATCGCTAGAAACATGTGAAATGTGAACTCCTAATACTGAAGATTGACGCTGATCGCTAGTGACTTGTGAAATGTGAACTCCTAATACTGAAGATTGATGCTGATCGCTAGTGACTTGTGAAATGTGAACCCCTAATACTGAAGATTGACGCTGATCGCTAGAGACATGTGAAATGTGAACTAATGCTGAAGATTGGCGCTGATCGCGAGTGACTTGTGAAATGTGAAGTACTAATACTGAAGATTGGCACTGATCGCTAGTGACTTGTGAAATGTGAACTACTAATACTGAAGATCGGTGCTGACCGCTAGTGACTTGTGGAATGTGAACTCCTAATACTGAAGATCGGCGCTGATCGCTAGTGACTTGTGAAATGTGAACTACTAATACTGAAGATTGGCGCTGATCGCTAGTGACTTGCGAAAGGTGAACTACTAATACTGAAGATTGGCGCTGATCGCTAGTGACTTGTGAAATGTGAACTCCTAATACTGAAGATTGGCGCTGATCGCCAGTGACTTGTGAAATGTGAACTAATAATACTGAAGATTGGCGCTGATCGTTAGTGACTTGTGAAATGTGAACTCCTAATACTGAAGATTGGCGCTGATCGCTAGAGACATGTGAAATGTGAACTCCTAATACTGAAGATTGGCTATGATCGCTAGAGACATGTGAAATGTGAACTCCTAATACTGAACATTGATGCTGATCGCTAGTGACTTGTGAAATATGAACTCCTAATACTGAAGAATGGCGCTGATCGCTAGAGACATGTGAAATGTGAACTCCTAATACTGAAGATTGGCTATGATCGCTAGAGACATGCGAAATGTGAACTCCTAATACTGAAGATTGGCGCTGATCGCTAGAAACATGTGAAATGTGAACTCCTAATACTGAAGATTGACGCTGATCGCTAGTGACTTGTGAAATGTGAACTCCTAATACTGAAGATTGACGCTGATCGCTAGTGACTTGTGAAATGTGAACTCCTAATACTGAAGATTGACGCTGATCGCTAGAGACATGTGAAATGTGAACTCCTAATACTGAAGATTGGCGCTGATCGCTAGTGACTTGTAAAATGTGAACTACTAAAACTGAAGATTGCCGCTGATCGCTAGTGACTTGTGAAATGTGAACTACTAATACTGAAGATCGGCGCTGATCGCTAGTGACTTGTGGAATGTGAGCTCATAATACTGAATATTGGCGCTGATCGCTAGTGACTTGTAAAATGTGAACTACTAATACTGAAGATTGACGCTGATCGCTAGTGACTTGTGAAAAGTGAACTACTAATACTGAAGATTGGCGCTGATCGCTAGTGACTTGTGAAATGTGAACTACTAATACTGAAGATTGGCGCTGATCGCTAGTGACTTGTGAAATGTGAACTACTAATACTAAAGATTGGCGCTGATCGATAGTGACTTGTGAAATGTGAACTCCTAATACTGAAGATCGGCGCTGATCGCTAGAGACTTGTGGAATGTGAACTCCTAATACTGAAGATTGGCGCAGATCGCTAGTGACTTGTGAAATGTGAATTACTAAAACTGAAGATTGGCGCAGATCGCTAGTGACATTTCAAATGTGAACTACTAATACTGAAGATTGGCGCTGATCGCTAGAGACTTGTGAAATGTGAACTACTAATACTGAAGATTGGCGCTGATCGCTAGTGACTTGTGAAATGTGAACTACTAATACTGAAGATTGGCGCTGATCGCTAGTGACTTGTGAACTCCTAATATTGAAGATTGGCGCTGATCGCTAGTGACTTGTGAAATGTGAACTACTAATACTGAAAATTGGCGCTGATCGCTAGTGACTTGTGAAATGTGAACTACTAATACTGAAGATTGGCGCTGATCGATAGTGACTTGTGAAATGTGAACTCCTAATACTGAAGATTGGCGCAGATCGCTAGTGACATGCGAAATGTGAACTACTAATACTGAAGATTGGCGCTGTTCGCTAGTGACTTGTGAAATGTGAACTCCTAATACTGAAGATTGGCGCTGATCGATAGTGACTTGTGAAATGTGAACTAATACTGAAGATTGGCGCTGATCGCTAGTGACTTGTGAAATGTGAACTCCTAATACTGAAGCTTGGCGCTGATCGCTAGTGAATTGTGAAATGTGAACTACTAATACTGAAGATTGGCGCTGATCGCTAGTGACTTGTGAAATGTGAACTACTAATACTAAAGATTGGCGCTGATCGATAGTGACTTGTGAAATGTGAACTCCTAATACTGAAGATCGGCGCTGATCGCTAGAGACTTGTGGAATGTGAACTCCTAATACTGAAGATTGGCGCAGATCGCTAGTGACTTGTGAAATGTGAATTACTAATACTGAAGATTGGCGCAGATCGCTAGTGACATTTCAAATGTGAACTACTAATACTGAAGATTGGCGCTGATCGCTAGAGACTTGTGAAATGTGAACTACTAATACTGAAGATTGGCGCTGATCGCTAGTGACTTGTGAACTCCTAATACTGAAGATTGGCGCTGATCGCTAGTGACTTGTGAAATGTGAACTACTAATACTGAAGATTGGCGATGATCGCTAGTGACTTGTCAAATGTGAACTACTAATACTGAAGATTGGCGCTGATCGATAGTGACTTGTGAAATGTGAACTCCTAATACTGAAGATTGGCGCAGATCGCTAGTGACTTGCGAAATGTGAACTACTAATACTGAAGATTGGCGCTGTTCGCTAGTGACTTGTGAAATGTGAACTCCTAATACTGAAGATTGGCGCTGATCGATAGTGACTTGTGAAATGTGAACTAATACTGAAGATTGGCGCAGATCGCTAGTGACTTGCGAAATGTGAACTACTAATACTGAAGATTGGCGCTGATCGCTAGTGACTTGTGAAATGCGAACTACTAATACTGAAGATTGGCGCTGATCGCTAGTGAATTGTGAAATGTGAACTACTAATACTGAAGATTGGCGCTGATCGCTAGTGACTTGTGAAATGTGAACTACTAATACTGAAGATTGGCGCTGATCGATAGTGACTTGTGAAATGTGAACTCCTAATACTGAAGATTGGCGCTGATCGATAGTGACTTGTGAAATGTGAACTCCTAATACTGAAGATTGGCGCAGACCGCTAGTGACTTGCGAAATGTGAACTACTAATACTGAAGATTGGCGCTGATCGCTAGTGACTTGTGAAATGTGAACTACTAATACTGAAGATTGTCGCTGATCGCTAGAGACTTGCGAAATATGATTTCCTAATACTGAAGATTGGCGCTGATCGCTAGAGATTTTTGAAATGTGAACTCCTAATACTGAAGATCGGCGCTGATCGCTAGAGACTTGTGAAATGTGAACCCCTAATACTGAAGATTGGCGCTGATCGCGAGTGACTTGTGAAATGTGAAGTACTAATACTGAAGATTGGCACTGATCGCTAGTGACTTGTGAAATGTGAACTACTAATACTGAAGATCGGTGCTGACCGCTAGTGACTTGTGGAATGTGAACTCCTAATACTGAAGATCGGCGCTGATCGCTAGTGACTTGTGAAATGTGAACTACTAATACTGAAGATTGGCGCTGATCGCTAGTGACTTGTGAAAGGTGAACTACTAATACTGAAGATTGGCGCTGATCGCTAGTGACTTGTGAAATGTGAACTCCTAATACTGAAGATTGGCGCTGATCGCCAGTGACTTGTGAAATGTGAACTAATAATACTGAAGTTTGGCGCTGATCGTTAGTGACTTGTGAAATGTGAACTCCTAATACTGAAGATTGGCGCTGATCGCTAGAGACATGTGAAATGTGAACTCCTAATACTGAAGATTGGCTATGATCGCTAGAGACATGTGAAATGTGAACTCCTAATACTGAACATTGATGCTGATCGCTAGTGACTTGTGAAATATGAACTCCTAATACTGAAGAATGGCGCTGATCGCTAGAGACATGTGAAATGTGAACTCCTAATACTGAAGATTGGCTATGATCGCTAGAGACATGCGAAATGTGAACTCCTAATACTGAAGATTGGCGCTGATCGCTAGAAACATGTGAAATGTGAACTCCTAATACTGAAGATTGACGCTGATCGCTAGTGACTTGTGAAATGTGAACTCCTAATACTGAAGATTGATGCTGATCGCTAGTGACTTGTGAAATGTGAACCCCTAATACTGAAGATTGACGCTGATCGCTAGAGACATGTGAAATGTGAACTAATGCTGAAGATTGGCGCTGATCGCGAGTGACTTGTGAAATGTGAAGTACTAATACTGAAGATTGGCACTGATCGCTAGTGACTTGTGAAATGTGAACTACTAATACTGAAGATCGGTGCTGACCGCTAGTGACTTGTGGAATGTGAACTCCTAATACTGAAGATCGGCGCTGATCGCTAGTGACTTGTGAAATGTGAACTACTAATACTGAAGATTGGCGCTGATCGCTAGTGACTTGTGAAAGGTGAACTACTAATACTGAAGATTGGCGCTGATCGCTAGTGACTTGTGAAATGTGAACTCCTAATACTGAAGATTGGCGCTGATCGCCAGTGACTTGTGAAATGTGAACTAATAATACTGAAGATTGGCGCTGATCGTTAGTGACTTGTGAAATGTGAACTCCTAATACTGAAGATTGGCGCTGATCGCTAGAGACATGTGAAATGTGAACTCCTAATACTGAAGATTGGCTATGATCGCTAGAGACATGTGAAATGTGAACTCCTAATACTGAACATTGATGCTGATCGCTAGTGACTTGTGAAATATGAACTCCTAATACTGAAGATTGGCGCTGATCGCTAGAGACATGTGAAATGTGAACTCCTAATACTGAAGATTGGCTATGATCGCTAGAGACATGCGAAATGTGAACTCCTAATACTGAAGATTGGCGCTGATCGCTAGAAACATGTGAAATGTGAACTCCTAATACTGAAGATTGACGCTGATCGCTAGTGACTTGTGAAATGTGAACTCCTAATACTGAAGATTGACGCTGATCGCTAGTGACTTGTGAAATGTGAACTCCTAATACTGAAGATTGACGCTGATCGCTAGAGACATGTGAAATGTGAACTCCTAATACTGAAGATTGGCGCTGATCGCTAGTGACTTGTAAAATGTGAACTATTAAAACTGAAGATTGCCGCTGATCGCTAGTGACTTGTGAAATGTGAACTACTAATACTGAAGATCGGCGCTGATCGCTAGTGACTTGTGGAATGTGAGCTCATAATACTGAATATTGGCGCTGATCGCTAGTGACTTGTAAAATGTGAACTACTAATACTGAAGATTGACGCTGATCGCTAGTGACTTGTGAAAAGTGAACTACTAATACTGAAGATTGGCGCTGATCGCTAGTGACTTGTGAAATGTGAACTACTAATACTGAAGATTGGCGCTGATCGCTAGTGACTTGTGAAATGTGACCTAACACTGACGATTGGCGCTGATCGCTAGTGACTTGTGAAATGTGAACTACTAATACTGAAGATTGGCGCTGATCGCTAGTGACTTGTGAAATGTGAACTACTAATACTGAAGATTGGCGCTGATCGCTAGTGACTTGTGAAATGTGAACTACTAATACTGAAGACTGGCGCTCATCGCTAGTGACTTGTGAAATGTGAACCCCTAATACTAAAGATTGGCGCTGATCGCTAGTGACTTGTGAAATGTGAACTACTAATACTGAAGATTGGCGCTGATCGCTAGTGACTTGTGAAATGTGAACTACAGATACTGAAGATTGGCGCTGATCGCTAGAGACTTGTGAACTACTAATACTGAAGATTGGCGCTGATCGCTATTGACTTGTGAAATGTGAACTCATAATACTGAAGATTGGCGCTGATCACTCGTGACTTGTGAAATGAGAACTACTAATACTGAAGATTGGCGCTGATCGCTAGATATTTGTGAAATGTAAACTCCTAATACTGAAGATCGGCGCTGATCGCTAGAGACTTGTGGAATGTGAACTCCTAATACTGAAGATTGGCGCAGATCGCTAGTGACTTGTGAAATGTGAATTACTAATACTGAAGATTGGCGCTGATCGCTAGTGACTTGTCAAATGTGAACTACTAATACTGAAGATTGGCGCTGATCACTAGAGACTTGTGAAATGTGAACTACTAATACTGAAGATTGGCGCTGATCGCTAGTGACTTGTGAAATGTGAACTACTAATACTGAAGATTGGCGCTGATCGCTACTGACTTGTGAACTCCTAATACTGAAGATTGGCGCTGATCGCTAGTGACTTGTGAAATGTGAACTACTAATACTGAAGATTGGCGATGATCGCTAGTGACTTGTCAAATGTGAACTACTAATACTGAAGATTGGCGCTGATCGATAGTGACTTGTGAAATGTGAACTCCTAATACTGAAGATTGGCGCAGATCGCTAGTGACTTGCGAAATGTGAACTACTAATACTGAAGATTGGCGCTGATCGCTAGTGACTTGTGAAATGTGAACTACTAATACTGAAGATTGGCGCTGATCGCTAGAGACTTGCGAAATATTATTTCCTAATACTGAAGTTTGGCGCTGATCGCTAGAGATTTGTGAAATGTGAACTCCTAATACTGAAGATCGGCGCTGATCGCTAGAGACTTGTGAAATGTGAACCCCTAATACTGAAGATTGGCGCTGATCGCGAGTGACTTGTGAAATGTGAAGTACTAATACTGAAGATTGGCGCTGATCGCTAGTGACTTGTGAAATGTGAACTACTAATACTGAAGATCGGCGCTGATCGCTAGTGACTTGTGGAATGTGAACTCCTAATACTGAAGATCGGCGCTGATCGCTAGTGACTTGTGAAATGTGAACTCTAATACTGAAGATTGGCGCTGATCGCTAGTGACTTGTGAAATGTGAACTACTAATACTGAAGATTGGCGCTGATCGCTAGTGACTTGTGAAATGTGAACTCCTAATACTGAAGATTGGCGCTGATCGCCAGTGACTTGTGAAATGTGAGCTACTAATGCTGAAGATTGGCGCTGATCGCTAGAGACATGTGAAATGTGAACTCCAAAATACTGAAGATTGGCTATGCTCGCTATTGACATGTGAAATGTGAACTCCTAATACTGAAGATTGGCGCTGATCGCTAGAGACATGTGAAATGTGAACTCCTAATACGGAAGATTGACGCTGATCGCTAGAGACTTGCGAAATATGATTTCCTAATACTGAAGATTGGCGCTGATCGCTAGAGATTTGTGAAATGTGAACTCCTAATACTGAAGATCGACGCTGATCGCTAGAGATTTGTGGAATGTGAGCCCCTAATACTGAAGATTGGCGCTGATCGCTAGTGACTTGTGAAATGTGAAGTACTATAACTGAAGATTGGCGCTGTTCGCTAGTGACTTGTGAAATGTGAACTACTAAATACTGAAGATCGGCGCTGATCGCTAGTGACTTGTGGAATATGAACTACTAATACTGAAGATTGGCGCTGATCGCTAGTGACTTGTGAAATGTGAACTACTAATACTGAAGATTGGCGCTGATCGCTAGAGACATGTGAAATGTGAACTCCTAATATTGAAGATTGGCTGTGATCGCTAGAGACTTGCGAAATATGATTTCCTAATACTGAAGATTGGCGCTGATCGCTAGAGATTTGTGAAATGTGAACTCCTAATACTGAAGATCGGCGCTGATCGCTAGTGACTTGTGGAATGTGAGCCCCTAATACTGAAGATTGGCGCTGAACGCTAGTGACTTGTGAAATGAGAACTACTAATACTGAAGATTGGCGCTGATCGCTAGTGACTTGTGAAATGTGAACTACTAAATACTGAAGATCGGCGCTAGTGACTTGTGCAATGTGAACTACTAATACTGAAGATTGGCGCTGATCGCTAGTGACTTGTGAAATGTGAACTAATAATATTGAAGATTGGCGCTGATCGCTAGTGACTTGTGATATGTGAACTACTAATACTGAAGATTGGCGCTGATCGCTAGAGACATGTGAAATGTGAACTCCTAATACTGAAGATTGGCTATGATCGCTAGAGACATGCGAAATGTGAACTCCTAATACTGAAGATTGGCGCTGATCGCTAGAAACATGTGAAATGTGAACTCCTAATACTGAAGATTGACGCTGATCGCTAGTGACTTGTGAAATGTGAACTGCTAATACTGAAGATTGACGCTGATCGCTAGAGACATGTGAAATGTGAACTCCTAATACTGAAGATTGGCGCTGATCGCTAGTGACTTATAAAATGTGAACTACTAAAACTGAAGATTGCCGCTGATCGCTAGTGACTTGTGAAATGTGAACTACTAATACTGAAGATCGGCGCTGATCGCTAGTGACTTGTGGAATGTGAGCTCATAATACTGAATACTGGCGCTGATCGTTAGTGACTTGTAAAATGTGAACTACTAATACTGAAGATTGACGCTGATCGCTAGTGACTTGTGAAATGTGAACTACTAATACTGAAGATTGGCGCTGATCGCTAGTGACTTGTGAAATGTGAACTAATACTGAAGATTGGCGCTGATCGCTAGTGACTTGTGAAATGTGAACTACTAATACTGAAGACTGGCGCTCATCGCTAGTGACTTGTGAAATGTGAACCCCTAATACTAAAGATTGGCGCTGATCGCTAGTGACTTGTGAACTACTAATACTGAAGAATGGCGCTGATCGCTAGAGACTTGTGAACTACTAATACTGAAGAATGGCGCTGATCGCTAGTGACTTGTGAAATGTGAACTCCTAATACTGAAGATTGGCGCTGATCACTAGTGACTTGTGAAATGAGAACTACTAAAACTGAAGACTGGCGCTGATCGCTTGATATTTGTGAAATGTGAACTCCTAATACTGAAGATCGGCGCTGATCGCTAGAGACTTGTGGAATGTGAACTCCTAATACTGAAGATTGGCGCAGATCGCTAGTGACTTGTCAAATGTGAACTACTAATACCGAAGATTGGCGCTGATCGCTAGTGACTTGTGAAATGTGAACTACTATTACTGAAGATTGGCGCTGATCGCTAGTGACTTGTGAAATGTGAACTACTAATACTGAAGATTGGCGCTGATCGCTAGTGACTTGTGAACTCCTAATACTGAAGATTGGCGCTGATCGCTAGTGACTTGTGAAATGTGAACTACTAATACTGAAGATTGGCGCTGAGCGCTAGAGACTTGCGAAATATTATTTCCTAATACTGAAGATTGGCGCCGATCGCTAGAGATTTGTGAAATGTGAACTCCTAATACTGAAGATCGGCGCTGATCGCTAGAGACTTGTGGAATGTGAACCATTAATACTGAAGATTGGCGCTGATCGCGAGTGACTTGTGAAATGTGAAGTACTAATACTGAAGATTGGCGCTGATCGCTAGTGACTTGTGAAATGTGAACTACTAATACTGAAGATCGGCGCTGATCGCTAGTGACTTGTGGAATGTGAACTCCTAATACTGAAGATCGGCGCTGATCGCTAGTGACTTGTGAAATGTGAACTCTAATACTGAAGATTGGCGCTGATCGCTAGTGACTTGTGAAATGTGAACTACTAATACTGAAGATTGGCGCTGATCGCTAGTGACTAGTGAAATGTGAACTCCTAATACTGAAGATTGGCGCTGATCGCTATTGACATGTGAAATGTGAACTCCTAATACTGAAGATTTGCGCTGATCGCTAGAGACATGTGAAATGTGAACTCCTAATACGGAAGATTGACGCTGATCGCTAGAGACTTGCGAAATATGATTTCCTAATACTGAAGATTGGCGCTGATCGCTAGAGATTTGTGAAATGTGAACTCCTAATACTGAAGATCGACGCTGATCGCTAGAGATTTGTGGAATGTGAGCCCCTAATACTGAAGATTGGCGCTGATCGTTAGTGACTTGTGAAATGTGAGTACTATTACTGAAGATTGGCGCTGTTCGCTAGTGACTTGTGAAATGTGAACTACTAAATACTGAAGATCGGCGCTGATCGCTAGTGACTTGTGGAATATGAACTACTAATACTGAAGATTGGCGCTGATCGCTAGTGACTTGTGAAATGTGAACTACTAATACTGAAGATTGGCGCTGATCGCTAGAGACATGTGAAATGTGAACTCCTAATATTGAAGATTGGCTGTGATCGCTAGAGACTTGCGAAATATGATTTCCTAATACTGAAGATTGGCGCTGATCGCTAGAGATTTGTGAAATGTGAACTCCTAATACTGAAGATCGGCGCTGATCGCTAGTGACTTGTGGAATGTGAGCCCCTAATACTGAAGATTGGCGCTGAACGCTAGTGACTTGTGAAATGAGAACTACTAATACTGAAGATTGGCGCTGATCGCTAGTGACTTGTGAAATGTGAACTACTAAATACTGAAGATCGGCGCTGATCGCTAGTGACTTGTGCAATGTGAACTACTAATACTGAAGATTGGCGCTGATCGCTAGTGACTTGTGAAATGTGAACTAATAATACTGAAGTCTGGCGCTGATCGCTAGTGACTTGTGATATGTGAACTACTAATACTGAAGATTGGCGCTGATCGCTAGAGACATGTGAAATGTGAACTCCTAATACTGAAGATTGGCTATGATCGCTAGAGACATGTGAAATGTGAACTCCTAATACTGAATATTGGCGCTGATCGCTAGAGACATGTGAAATGTGAACTCCTAATACTGAAGATTGACGCTGATCGCTAGTGACTTGTGAAATGTGAACTCCTAATACTGAAGATTGACGCTGATCGCTAGTGACTTGTGAAATGTGAACCCCTAATACTGAAGATTGACGCTGATCGCTAGAGACATGTGAAATGTTAACTAATACTGAAGATTGGCGCTGATCGCTAGAGACATGTGAAATGTGAACTCCTAATACTGAAGATTGACGCTGATAGCTAGTGACTTGTGAAATGTGAACTCCTAATACTGAAGATTGACGCTGATCGCTAGTGACTTGTGAAATGTGAATTCCTAATACTGAAGATTGACGCTGACCGCTAGAGACATGTGAAATGTGAACTTCTAATACTGAAGATTGGCGCTGATCGCTAGTGACTTGTAAAATGTGAACTATTAAAACTGAAGATTGGCGCTGATCGCTAGTGACTTGTGAAATGTGAACTACTAATACTGAAGATCGGCGCTGATCGCTAGTGACTTGTGGAATGTGAACTCATAATACTGAATATTGGCGCTGATCGCTAGTGACTTGTAAAATGTGAACTACTAATACTGAAGATTGACGCTGATCGCTAGTGACTTGTGAACTACTAATACTGAAGATTGGCGCTGATCGCTAGTGACTTGTGAAATGTGAACTCCTAATACTGAAGATTGGCGCTGATCGCTAGTGACTTGTGAAATGAGAACTACTAATACTGAAGATTGGCGCTGATCGCTAGTGACTTGTGAAATGTGAACTACTAATACTGAAGATTGGCGCTGATCGCTAGTGACTTGTGAAATGTGAACTCCTAATACTGAAGATTGGCGCTGATCGCTAGTGAATTGTGAAATGTGAACTACTAATACTGAAGATTGGCGCTGATCGCTAGTGACTTGTGAAATGTGAACTACTAATACTGAAGATTGGCGCTGATCGCTAGTGACTTGTGAAATGTGAACTAACACTGACGATTGGCGCTGATCGCTAGTGACTTGTGAAATGTGAACTACTAATACTGAAGATTGGCGCTGATCGCTAGTGACTTGTGAAATGTGAACTACTAATACTGAAGATTGGCGCTCATCGCTAGTGATTTGTGAAATGTGAACTCCTAATACTGAAGATTGGCGCTGATCGCTAGTGACTTGTGAAATGTGAACTACTAATACTGAAGATTGGCGCTGATCGCTAGTGACTTGTGAAATGTGAACTACTGATACTGAAGATTGGCGCTGATCGCTAGAGACTTGCGAAATATGATTTCCTAATACTGAAGATTGGCGCTGATCGCTAGAGATTTGTGAAATGTGAACTCCTAATACTGAAGATCGGCGCTGATCGCTAGAGACTTGTGGAATGTGAACTCCTAATACTGAAGATTGGCGCAGATCGCTAGTGACTTGTGAAATGTGAATTACTAATACTGAAGATTGGCGCTGATCGCTAGTGACTTGTCAAATGTGAACTACTAATACTGAAGATTGGCGCTGACCGCTAGAGACTTGTGAAATGTGAACTACTAATATTGAAGATTGGCGCTGATCGCTAGTGACTTGTGAAATGTGAACTACTAATAGTGAGATACAAGCATCAGATCCGACATTTATCAGCCAAACTTTGGATATAATTGAAATGCCTTATCCGAAAGACACAATTAACACAACAATCCAACAGCAATATGTATTGTGAAGAGAAACCTCTGGATTGAAGATCAATCCATTACATCCATGCCTTAAGCAGGACGTCGGTAATGGTTTTAACTACAGTCAGGTGAGCTCATCGTATAGGGTACGCGCACAAAGGAATCATGGCAATAATTATAACATGCTCCACGTTATAGCCGTGCGCTGATTGGTTCAGACCCCAAAACACACGGAGATTATCACACGATAATCTTCATTTGTTTGTTGTGATCTGTTACATTCGCGTGCCGAACTGGTGACGTCTCATTCTTGTGACGCAGCGTTACAAAGCTGCGCGACGATTGGTTCATTCACTGCGCAGTGGGCGGAGTTCACACAGCTGCAGCACGTGAACGGACAGCACGTGCGAGCATGGCCTGCAAACCAGTCACGAAATTCTCGCATCAAAACGGGACAATAGTTTGCAGAAAATTTGCCATTCCGCTTATGAAATGAGGAAATATTTATCATTGTGCATGTTCGAATGGAGTTAATGACCTTCTTAGTAAATATTATCGTGTAATAATTTTTCGATGTTTAGTTTTAGACCTTATCAAAAAACCTCGCGGCCCTCGGTTTTTTGATTGACTGTCTAAAACTAAACATCGAAAAATTATTACACGATAATATTCACTAAGAAGGTCATTAACTCCTAAACAGAAACCGGTTATGTGTGTTCTTGCATTTACCCCATGCTGGGGCGTTTAATCCATCAGATGTTCTCGATGTTCGACCATTAACGTCAGACGAGTTGTTAGAACTGATCTGTCATCACAGCTCCCGACCTAGCGTATCTAATTCCGCATAAGCCGGTGCTAGAGGCCGTGTGGATACTTCAATACCTCCACATGAACATCTGCAATAAAATCGCGACTGAGAAACTGAGGCTATGTTCGAGAATCCACCATATTCTCGGGTTGGAATGTGAGGTGACGAGGAAAGCTTTCCTGTGGTGTCATATGGTTGCTTTTCAGTTACCAAACGTCGTCAATTTTTCTCACCTATTGTATTTCACTCCAATTTATTAGCAGTATATGGTAGGATTCTGCTGGTGGACTTTTAGTCCCCGAGGCCCGCACACTGTACATGTCATTCGACAAATATATGTAGGTTTATTGTCTTGGTGTGTACTTCAAGCCGTACGACGTCGGGCATTACAGGTTAGTTTTTCTGTGTGTTCTTGCATTTACCATGTTGAGGCGTTTACTCCATCAGACGTCCTCCATTCTCATGCATTAACATCAGATTAGTTATTTGAGGTGATCTGTCATCACAGCTCCCGAGCTCGCGTATCTAATTCCGCTTAAGCCGGTGCTAGGGGTCGTGTGGATACTTCATATTCTTCACATGAACAACCACAATAATAGCGCGGCTGAAATGCTAAGGCTGCGTCCGAGAATCCACCGTATTCTCGGGTTGGAATGTGGGATAACGAGGAAAGCTTTCCCGTGGAGTCATAGGGTTGATTTACAGTTGCCAGACGTCGTCAATTTTCTCCATCTCTTGCATATCGCTCCAATTTATACACGTAGTAGTGTTGAATGTACACCTTCACTTATGTGCATATCTGCTGTACTCGCATCATCACCAGTGGGTGGGTTGTTGTTAGGAGAGAGAGAGAATTAAGGTTTAACGTCGCATTCAGCAATATTTCAGCTATATAGCGACGATCAAACAAAATTCTAAGTATTCAATTCAACAACTCAGTAACCTAATGCGTTAAAATAGGTACAAACATTAAAATTTGTACAACAAACCAATCTCTCTCAAATAATCTAAAATACAATCTTCTTTTACTCGGTTTAAAAGATCCCCATCAACCTTAATATGTGAAAAAAAGTTGCCGAAATATCGCGGATATTCGTGAGCAACTATGATAACCTACAACTTGATAACCCTTAAAACGGTATGTTTATATATGTTGAAAATATTTTTAAAAAAAGAATGTGAAAATCTTCACTTTTAGCGCAATTTGGTCTGACAAAAAAGGGGTGCCAAAATGTTGTACCCTTCACTTTGTGGAAAAATGTCGCGTGCCGAAAGGTCACTTGCCGAAATGTCGCATGCCGAAATGTCCTGACACCGATTAAACACGGATACTGTAACCGTCTTACTATCTGACCACTGAAATTAAATATTACATAATCCCGATATTGAGTATCGGCCTGACATATAGTTTCTAGATCAAAACAAACACCCGGCCCCCACCAACGGCACCGCACAACTCAGCTTAGACAAGATTCACCAAAATTTCTTGTATTGTTGAATGATTGATATTATTTGTATTTAAATTCATTTAAAAAAATACGCTTGTTTAAGTATTATAGATTGATCCTATCTTGCAGCGATTTGTGAAGAATTGAATGCCTATTTTCGATGTCAACACAATTTAGTGTTATTCTTAAAATAAACATTTTCATTTCAAAGTTATTAATCATTTGAAATGCCATCATGTCATGCATTTTGCGATACATACTGAAATATTAGAGTTCAAATAAGCGTGGCTTGCTTTTTACAGCAAAATTTGTCTATCTGGCCTATATGCATGTAACGGCTCACATGGCTCCGTGAAACGGAACATCGCCGAGCTCGGGCGTTGGTTGGTTAAACTGAGATATGACATATGCCCTCACTGAAGAGAAGACCATGCATGGGAGGTGATGAAGTGTACGAGATTCTGCAAGTCTAGAATATAATTACATATGTTGTTCTGAAAGTATATCAGAATGGGAGAAAATCTTTATTGATAAATATTTATTTGACAGCAGCTTGACTTGATGCTTCGTTAGAGCTTTCCCTGTTATCCAGACAAATGATGGCATTGAAGACCACAGGATGGACTGATAATTCGATTGAAATTTAAGGGCCGCTCCATATACGGATTTCGCGGCCCATCAACTCAATGTTTTATTTACATTTCACGATACATTTCTTAGTTCATTTAAGATCTTTTGCAGCGCTAAATATTAAATTAAATAATAAATAACAATGAGAGAGCAGAGGGAGATATCAATAGAAGTAAGGAAGAATCGGCTAATTCACTCGAAACCGCAGAATTTTAAAAAGAACGCTCGATTTAAGTTTTTGAGCACTCCATGTCAGCGTCCTCATGGACGAAGCAATACCGTTGACAGTAAAACGTGTGTGACCGTAGGTCCAAAACTTCATTGCGCCCTGAATTACTTTAATTATTTGGTTAATTTGCTGGACACAGGAAATCAGCAACAAATAATACAAGGTAAAAGCATATTATTAAGGCACGCCTGCTAACAATGTTGTTTGAGATTTTTTCTTTCAAAGAAATTAACCCCTCCGACTCCTTCACTTCGCTGTTTTCTTAAGTCGACGGTTTTTCACAGACCGACTATGGTGTGACGTGTGAATCATCAACACCTCCAATTTCGAATGTCAAGCAATCTTATAATCTCTTTCTTTGAACTTGTTTTAATATCTTTGGCAGAGAATTCGTCTACGGGAAGTTCATGTCGAGTTAATTTGGGAACAATCGAGCCTAACTGAGAAGAAAATAAATACAATAATATAGATTCATGGAAAAAACCCCGTTAAATCTCTTCAATTCCAGTTAATAGTCTTGCGTCCGGTTTACAATTATTGTAATAGCCGCGTGAAATAAACATCACTAAGACTGAGTTGAATTTGCAATCAACGCCTCTAAGTATTACCCGACATGAAACTGATTGCTTCACACAGTGAAACTAACAACGCGCTCCGTCAATGGCCGACATATACAAACAACTCTTTAACTGGAGGGTAAAGAATTCATATTATTTTCTGCGATTCAGTATCAACAGGTCATTGATGAAGGAAGGTGCACCTGTCGGTGTGATTAACACAAATGACATATCGATTTATTTCCAAAATCGACCGTAGTTCATGTCTTATTTCGGGTTATGACGTTAAACACTTTATGGTTGTCGGTTATGTTCTATGCATTCTGCAAAAGAGGCAAAGAATACCCATAATATGTCATTTATTCCGCGTCGGATATACACTCAATTATCCAGGTAAGAGAATATAATTCAAATAAATATTCATTAGAGATAAACGAAACGTTTTATTTCAATTGGATTAGGAAAAGCTCAGGACATGGACAAACCGATTAAACGTTCAATAGTATGGAAGAAAGACGTCTCGATATGCGTATCTGACAAGCGGTCCCAAAATTTGGTGCCCGCACAACACTCCGATCGTCTGAGAAGCTACGAAACGGCCAAAGATACGGACATATAGAAACCGGGACCCCCTTCCAGATTACCAATAAATTTCATGTCCATTTTGAAAACCGGGACGTTTCGATCGAAATAGAACGGGTAGGAAACCGGGAGGCGTCACCACAAGCTGGTGTATCGTTTGTTCCTACACGTACATATAGCTATCAATATAATAGACTCTCTATATAATACAAATTCAGATAACAATAAATAATGCGATCGGGGATTGGCAAGGAGATAGAATTTAGCCATTTAGGACGACCCGAATAATCAGTGTCTGACGCGATGGTATCGGCTCAAACCTGGACAAAAACCTGTGCATTACTTTCTTTTGTCTTCTAATTATGCAGTTGAACTTCAACATCTAGTTACACGTCAAAGTAATTTACTGCCTGTCCAAACGTCCGAGAATTCGTCATTGAATTAACGGATTCTTTTCTCAGTGTCCACGGAGATTGCGTTATCAGGTTGGATAATGCGAACATCACGTGATTGTATTATTGCGCCTTCGTTTTCCAGCGAACGATCAAACGATGGCAAACAAAGAAGGAAAAAAGCGCAATGGTTTTCTGTAAAACGAACGACTTCATTCACTGGCGAACGAATCAATGCGTTGAATGGTTTTTTCAATGGTTTTCCACGAAAATCAAAACGATGGGTGTAGAACGACTTGGGTTTTTTTCAGAGATTTAAACGAACGAAGCAAAAACGTCAATTGGGAACGCTACCTTAGACATTTTATCAGCTTCAGTATTGCCTTTGATGTCAACGTGACTAGGCACCCAACAAAACACAATATCTATCTGTTGATCAAATCTTTCAAGATGATGGGATGAGTTGAATTTCCACTTTCAATCGCTTGAAGGCATGATAGTGAACCTGAGAATATGACATATTTTTCAATACATTCTTCCTATTTTCAATACCTCGGGATCCCGAGATAATAAGTCGGGGCCCGAGATAATTAAGTCGGGCCCCGAGATAATATCACGGGATCCCGAGATAATATCACGGGATCCCGAGATAATAAGTCGGGGCCCCGAGATCAATTTTTTTTTGCATGTCACTTTTACGGCTCCGTAGATAATAGAGCTTTTGCCTCTGCAGTGAATATGGAACTTGTAGACGATAGGTTTTAGTTTTGGAACTAAAGGCAGTAGTACACGCTACTCTCTCACCATATTTAGAACCATCTGTATAAATAGCTTGATATGATCTGTATTTCTCTCTCAGTGGACCAAATTCTTGTGTATATACAAGCTGGCTCGTGTCTGCCTTTTTATATTTCGTCAGTGAAACATCTACTTCTGGTTTGGCTAACTGACATGGTGGAGTTGGCAAGAGCTGGTTAGATAAAATTTGACTAACTTTAATACCAGCTGCTACAATGTGTGGTTTCAAACGGGGGCGTTGTTAGGTTATCCGGAAGACATTTTGGTGAAAACCAAGTTTTGAGGTCAGGCGTCACATTCGCGTAGCCTAACCGTTCAATTATGCGATTCTCCTAAAGCAATTTGAAGCGTTTTGTGTCAGGGTGAGACCATCTGTTGAAGTATGGGTTAGGCAATCTGGCGACAAGTATAGTGTGGCGTTTCCCGCCAACAAATGACGTCCAGCATACCAAATCAGAGGTCCATGATGCTCATCCATTAACATCAGATGAGTTGTTTGAGCTGATCTGTCATCAAAGCTCCCATGCTAGCGTATCTAATTCCGCTTGAGGCCGTGTGGATATGTCATAGTCTCCATATTTACAGTTGCAATGAAAGTGCAACTGAGACACTAAGGCTACGTCCGAAAATCCACCGTATTCTCGGGTCTGAATGTTAGGTGTCGAGGATACTATCCAGTCATATGGTTGGTTTTGAGTCGCCAGACGTCAATTTTTCCCACCTCTTGCATATCACTCCAATACACCGCTTTCTCTGTCTTGCTTTGTGCCGTGTTTTTTGAAAATATTGGGAGGGGGGGGGGGAGCATCGCTCCCCCCATGTTCTGCTGTCCCTGCTACGATTTTCATTAAATGACTACGATGTGGCCGAAATGCTTATCAGCGTCACTTTCTCAGGAGAAAATTCGTTTTTTTTTATCGCATTGACATTCACAGGGATAGGTTAATGATAGTTTATCTGAAATGGAATAATATTTGAATTTCAATGCAGGTAGGTTGTCGACCAAATGTCGAATAAACAGAAAATCCTTAGGAGATTCACGATCCGTCGACAGAAAAACTCAAATTAAAAAAAAAGATTCCGATTCACCGACCATTGTGTCCGAAATTGTATATTAAATTTGACAACATTGGATACTAACAAGGCACTCCAATGGGTACTAATTGCACATCTCATTTGGCAGACCAAATCTGTTCTCTTCTGAATGCGACTATCTTTCAACGCACGTTCATTTTCCAAAAGCTATACAGACGATATTCTCGCGACGGATAATTTTGTCATAGGTCACGCCATCAAGAGTATTTTTCTACCTTCATCGAATTTGAAGGAGACTACCGATAGTGGGATTATACAGACTCTATAAACATGTGTGTTTTTGCAGGCGGATATTACATTGCTAAGCAGAGAACAACGCTCTGTAGAGCATCGTGACATGAATATTCAAAACAAAATGAGTTTGTCCATTTATTTGTATAGAGTTGAAAAATAGAATGTGTAAATCAGAAATATGCATCTCCACAGTTGCAGTCCACACTTGCCATGGTTTCGCACAAAGTGGTCCCTGCCTAATTTCATAATAAGAAAGGTTTTTTTTGACAGCTCGTTTTTGACAGCACGATAATTCTTCTTCCCTTTTTACTAAATGATATCTATAATACCACCCGGTTGGATTTAACCATCCCTCCAAACGGGCATTTAACATTCGTTGACTACTCGCCACTATACAATTAATCTTTCCAGGAAGAGAACCATTGGGAGGTCAAAATCCGCACTTTTTCGGGGCGCGAAAATGATGATTCCTTCATGACGATAAAATTTTACAAAAACGAGTAGGTCGATCTCCTGTTTTTCCCCCTTTCAAAATGCCCGTTGGACGAGGAATACTTTCACATGCATGAGAAGAAAATCATTTAAAACGTTTTCTCTAGTTGGTGGGTCGAAATTGACATTTTCATACATTTTACGGAGTTTTCCAGAAAAGTTGAAGTAGGTTAAGAAGATTGCGCGTCTTTCCTTTCGAAATTGCATAGCTCACCTGTCTCCTGAAATAATGGCATGAGTATCCTC
The DNA here is from genome assembly GCA_036873755.1 of Hanleya hanleyi. NCBI lineage: Eukaryota > Metazoa > Mollusca > Polyplacophora > Lepidopleurida > Hanleyidae > Hanleya > Hanleya hanleyi. Next base: position 238,469 of record JAVTVY010051354.1, on the reverse strand, counting down.
ATTCAGAAAATATATAATTTTACAGGGTTTATATCGAATATTCTACAACTATTTTTAGCCGAATAGCCGAACCCATGCCTCTTTTGAGCCGCACATAATTTAGGTATGGACTGTATCCTTAATGCAGGCTCCATCGCGCTGTTATAATACACCAGTAGGCCAAATCGTTTATTTTTACTTCACTACGCTCGTTAAAATCGCTTATTTAAGCCTTGCAATAATCTTATATCGAACAGGTTCGTAAATTCCATTTACCTTTGTCAGAAATGTTTCGATTTTAAGGATACTACATGGTATAATAGTGCTGGCTTTGCATATCTGCTATTTAGACGTACACATAATTACCTCCCTTTGGATTGGTATATGTTGAGTGTAGTGCCCTATCTGTCTCATTATTATCAAGGTAAATGCCAAACTGATTAAGCTTCAATACGCATCACATCAAATTCGAAAGCTGATCAACATTCCTGATCGTTGTACATGTATCTGAATATCACGTTCAAAGCGTAACTCTATGGTATTCTTATTGAGCTCCTAAATTCCTGATTTGTGAGCAAAAGTGGCCAAAATAAAGATGAGGTAGGGGGAAACCGATTTGCGGGATATTCCATAAAACTGCATATTACAAACGAGTGTCGCATACCGCGAAACTCGCAAACATTCCCAGATTCGCACAGCCGCGGGTAGCGAAATTCTGGTAAAACAATCTAGCCTTTAAGGGTGAAGTCCACACTTGCCACGGTTTCGCACAGAGTGCATGGTCCCTGCCTAATTTCATAAGGAAGGTCGCCCGTTTTTGACAGCATGATAATTCTTCTTCCCTTTTTACTAACTGATATCTATAGGTTGGATTTAACCATTCGCTGACTGACCGGCCCTACCCGCCACTACAGAGTTAATCTTGCCAGGAAGAGAATATTTGGCAGGTCAAAATCCAGAAAAGTCGAAGAAGGTTTAGGGAGATCTTTTCTTTTCAAACTCTATAGCTCACTTGTCACCTGAAGTAATGGCATGAGCATGCCCATTCAGAAAATATATACTTTTACAGGGGTTGTCTTGAAGATTCTGCAACTATTTTTGGCCGAATAGCCCAACTCATATCTCTTTTGAGCCGCACATAATTTAGGTGTAGACTGCACCCTTCCCGTCTTATTATTTCGATGAAACAGCACATTAGCTTGATAAAGCAGATGAAAATGTGAAATTACCGTTGGATATTCCACCCCAAATAATCCCTCAAATCAGAATGCGTGAAATCTCCCGCCCCCCACCCCCCACACACTCATATTTCCGGAACAATAACACTTTCAATCGTCTAGATTCATATCTTCTTTAGAAATCCTGGTGGTGTGAATGGTTTGTGATAGAATTGTCCATGCAAACATCATGAGAAAATTGTGATAATTATATTTCAATCTATACTCACCAGACCTGTTCGTCTCATGTGCGCCTGTCCACGAAAGATACAAAGTTGCTAACAGTATTGGTCTCATTTTCAACCGGTGTGAGTGCCTGAGACATCTGTTTGTCGACTAGCGAAATAATAATGATTATAAAGACACATTCTTGTCTATTCCTTACTGTATAAACCATTCAAGTGAGTTTCGGCACTTTTCATCTTGCATGGAAGCTTTAACTGCAGCCCATCCCCAGTGTTCAGCATTTCTAATGTCAAGAAGAATGTAAACAGAGAGCTGCCAATGAAATTATTTGAAAATCCACAGTACTTTCCTAGCGCGACGAAAGCACCAATTGTTTTCAAACGTGGCTGTTTATTGAAAGCCGAGTCATGACATTTGGTAAACTCATGTGCATTATCTTTTTGCAAAATGTCCTTAAATTGGTTATCAGTTTCACACAAAGAGGTTTGAGCTATGATGTTGATTAGCTCGTGACAACACACTGTCTACCTAGAATTAGGATATACATTTGCTAAATGTAATTTGAGGGAAAGGGACTTAACGAAAGATAGACCAAATAAAACGTTCTCTCAACGCCATTATATTATTTTATCTTGCAAATTGTTGACTATGGACTCAATGCGGCGACTACGCTGTAAATATCCTATTAGTCTCGGGAAACTAACTCTTCAGCTATTATTGCGGAAAAGGATTTCTCCCCGAACGATAGTTCCCGTGAATATAACTTAATTCTTATTCTATAAGGTAGTCCTATAATTACGCGTACTAAACATAACAAAAGAGTTGTGGAATCCTAGGTCTTCCCACTCGAGTGCTTCTTTGTTGTTGTAGCTACTCTTACATTCTTCATGCCGTAGGGCTCCATTTCACTGATAATAACTAATTCTTCTTTATTTGAAATCATATTGTAATGGCTACTTAGTAAGTGGTTTCTTATCTGTTTATTCAACAAAGAGAACACAAAATGATTCAACAATTCGTCTGAGGATCGCCCGAAAACATAAAAACGTTAAAGTTGTCAACCGAGGGCACGTGGATTTGGGCCATCGTCTGTGGGATGTTTTTCCGAACAATGATTCACTGTGAACTAGGACAACGTGAGGTCGGACATTTTGTGCATTTAACATGATTTTGCTCACGTTCGCTTTGATATGCCTTGTCTGAGCTGTCTAGACTGACGTGCCTTTGCTCACGTTGGGTTCAGCAATCTATCGTCACCTTTCGCACGCCCATTGAACTGCGAGCAAAGAACCTGTTGGTCATCACACTGTACCGCGCAGCCTGTGTTCACCTATAATCCTCTTATAATCGCTTGAACGTTCCCTTCCTCACGGTTATAGCGTTGTCAGCTTAAGCTGGCAGATGCATACATTCTCTCGCCCGCACAAGGCTTTAATCGCATTTACTGGCTCTAAAATATTAATTACTACATGCTCCCTCACCATTATTATCAGCAGGATCGTGCGCTACCGTTTGCTAAGCCCCCATCAAACCTCCAAACGAAAAAACCCTTTATATATTAGGCCCATGGCGTCGAGGAAACGAGATGCCCTGTTAAATTTGGTCAATTTAATTCAGAGTCGATTATTGGGAAATATGCGACATTGTTGTCTCAGACAATTAACCCAGCTTCACAGCGATTTGTCCCCACCCGTAACTGACTTTCATAAGATTAACTTTAGAAAATACAGATAAATTGCCATGAATATAAAAATAAAAAAAGAATAAAATGTATTCCCAGGTCCAGATTTGCAGTAATTATCGAAGAACAGCGAGTTCACAAAACATACCGTACTAAAGTTTAAGAACTTTTCGACATACAGAATCAATTTGTTAAATAAAATTGGATCCGGAGCATGCAGCATTGAATTTGTTGTGCGGGTCATTCACGGTTGATGAAAAGCTGATTGGTTATTGTCTGCTCTTGTTTAGCGAGAGTACTCTGTGGGTTTCTCCCATTTTGGATAGTATGCCTAAACCAGTTCATGCAGTAAGGATAATTTGCTACAGAATGCATACTGCCCTTATTGAGTTATATCTAATATAAATAACTGTGTTTGTATTTCAATTATCTATAGAAACATACAAATACTGGACCCCACTCGTTGTGTGAATTGGTGACAGGATAATGGATTAAATGGGCTTGTGAGCCTCATGCGAATACCAGTTATTCCCTCCTACAAGGAAAGGAAGTTACATCTGGAGGTGAGGAAATGTTATAATCACTGCATGTCTGAGAAATAACTGTGGTATCCGATTCATTTCTAAGAGGTGGAATGTTCCACCAGTTGTGGGGAAAGGGGTTCCAGACCAGTTATTATTAGTTTTAGCTTATTTTGAAAAAAAAAATCATCTGAAGTGACGTCTTTACATGTACACTATAAATTGACATTGTTCAAAAATGATTTCAAGTGTCTTTTTGTTCAAATGAATGTAATTTACATCTTTTACTTTTTGCATAATACTAAATGCACAATATGAAAGTCCTAACAATGTATGTGAGACGTTTCAGCTTGATATGATTTTATTTGAATATATTCAAAATATGTACCCCTGGAATGTTTTTTTGTTATTTACCGGACATGTTTCAGAGCCAGCCCCTTAACTTACTGTACATGTTGGCTTTATAGTTTTAAATATATTCCCAGTAACAGATCCATATTGACTTCTGAGGAAATGTTTTATAATACAGTTTTAGTGTCTTTTAATGAGGCTATGTATGGTAAAACAGCTCCCTGGTGGTACTGCAGTTTTCACGAATAATGATGATGGAAAAATCACAGGGTTGTATGTTCTAGAGAAACAGTATGGCAACACACTTCTAAACCTAGAGATGACTCCCCCTTGAACCAGGTGGAAATAGCTGTTATTCAACATGATACAAGGTACCATACCATTCTTATCATTATAATTCATTCTTGGCTCACATACATTACCTATGAGAGCCTATGTAACGCAACCTCCATTCCTCTGTCTGTCTGATGTCTGTCCTGTTAAAGTTATTTTCTGGGCTAGGCAACGTTTTTTCCCCTTTGCTTGTCTAATTTTTTAGGCTTGCTAAACATAGTTATGGGATACACCCATACAGTGTCCGTGGGGGGTATTAGTCTTCCATTCAATTAAATTTTCAATTTTATCTTTTGTTTATTTCATAATTTATTTCCTCCGATAGTTAAATGAACAATGTTCATTTGGAAAAATTTGGCCATGATTGAAATTTATGAATAAATTAATGTTCTGCTTTGCCACACATCAATGCTAATTGGATGTTGTATGTACCTTATGTAGGTGACAAACAGAAACTGGGATGCTACCAAGGCCCAACTCAACCGAGAGCACAAGTGTAATCATAACGAGTTGGATTAATAGTAAACTGAAGAATGATTTCTTTCGTACTGCCACATGTGCCATTCGTGTTACTTCATGAATGAAGGGACTTGAGGGGGACTTCGTCCATCTATTTGTCTGTTCGTTCATCTGTTCGTTGATCAGCTTATCCATCTTTCAGTTTCCAGGTGTTGCAATTAGAAAAGCTCAACATGCTCAATGGATTCTTTCCAGTCTTGGTATGTAGATACCATGTAACAAGATGTCACTTGTGATCTTTTTGTCATCAGGAAGGGCCATGTGGGACCCGACTTGAAATTACGTTTTCAGCAATAAACATGAGAAAAGGACAAACAACCCCAACAAGCAGTTCATCCTTAAAGGATCACGTTACTTCAATGGAATAAATACATCCTGATCGCCTGGGATTGTGTTTTAGTAACACCTGTTCATGTGTTGTACTACTTGTTGCCAACTTGAAATTCCATATACTTGCCACCTTATGCCATGGGACATCCGACCGGCTGTGTATTATTGATTTTATGTTAGTCCCTCTGCATTCTTGGAATATAAGCTTATATGACTGGAGAGAAAGTTAACACAATAAAATGTCCGTCTTTTTATGATTGGTTATTCATGTTATTTGTTATCAAATTGTTGCAAAGTACAGGTTGATTAGTATACAGACCAGGGCTCGAAAAATCTGCTCGTTGCTCAGCTTAAGCCTGCAGGCCATCACCTATAAAAGGTAACCACAAAGGCTCATCGCCCATCACTAGATCCATCACCTAAAAAGGGTGATGGCCATCACATAAAAAGGCTGATGAATCTGCCCCATCGCCCCAAAAAGGTGATGGCAGTCGAGTGGCAGTACTACATCCGTCACCTAGAAAAGGTGATGGTAATCACCTAAAAAGGGTGATGGTCATCACCTAAAAAAAGGCGATGAAGAAAAAGGTGATGGCTCTAACTCCTCACCCATTTTGGGTGATGGTTTCATCACCTTTTTGGGTGATACTTATCATCCTTTTTCTGACTGAATTACTGAATCAGTCAGGTAAAGTTTTGTTAATACTGCCGAACGTGTAAATTATTTAGGAGTCTGAGGCCTATTATATCAGCATTGTCTGAAAGTATTTGATCAAGCTGTGTTGGAAAATGGACTCTCGGTTAGGTATACAACCCTAAATTGGGTATCGTTGCTTACATTATTAATTGTTTGGTGGGCATTTGGAAGATTCCATTCAATGTGGGGGTTGAGATCTGGGGTAGATCCTTCATGTAGGAAGCTATTGTCTGAGTCTTTGTGCAGCTGAAAGGCCCAAGTCTAGATAAATTGTTGTCTCCAGACTTGGCTATTGTATGCATGGAGTATGAACCAGATCTGGTGGGGTCGTTGATATAGTTGTTATTATTGAATATTATGGATTAAGAATACTGATCAGCGATACGGATTTGATATTTTTGGAACATCATGATGTCTTGCCGGCATCATTGAAAATTGTTGAACGCTTCTCTCTTGCAGGAAACAAGCCTATGTTTATATATACTATGATTGTCTTTTTGAATTTGGTACTAATACTGTTATATGGAATATGAAATAGGTCTTTGGATTATGGACGCGGATATTCTCTAATGGACGACGGCTGAATTATGAATGACGGACCAGACGCTTGTAATTGTGTGTTTTACTGAGTAAAATCGGCTGCTCGTACCATTTTGCAGCTGTTTACCGTCTCAAATATTTACGATATATTTTCAAGCTATACTGAATGGATTGCATTATTTCAGAATTCTGTGGATTCACATCATCTGGTACCTCGTCGAAATTCTAAAATGATCGAAAATGTTGGTTTCTCATGAGAAGGTGTGATCACGGTAAGATCCCTATCTGGCTCAAGATGAACTGGATAATATCAGCACTGATTCAATCAGTCAAATGGCATAACAGAAGGATCAGAGACCCGGCTGAGGATGCTTAATTCGTCAGATACAGACATTTCAGACTAGTTTTAACTTGACTGTCCTCCATTTCTGGATTCTTTACCTGAATCAGAAGCTATTTTTGTACCACTCTTAGTGGACTTAAGAAACGTGAAATAATTCTACAAGTTTATAATAAATAACTGTGCCTGCGATAATATAATACCTGGTTCAGAATGATTCGCTTGATCTTGGCTCTCATCGGACATAAACTGCAAGGGTCATCCTGAATTTATATGCCTTGCATGGGGGGGGGGGAGGTGAGGACAGATTTTGCAATATTATTGGCATTGTCCTTCGTTCGAATTGGCACTTTCTGGCATCTATTTGTAGAGGGAACATTCTGCGTTAATATATATCTTCTGATTTTTCACAAAAATCAACTTTAATCCACAAAACTGCACAAAATGTACGTTTTCAAGGGTATAATATCGCGAAAATGGCAATAATTCGTTGGGAGGACCATCGCGCTCGTAATATGTTGCCATATGTTGGACTATATGGGTCATCCATTCAAAATTTAATCATGGTGTTTGTTATGGTTTCTCTACGAACCAGTGCCTGATCGCCAAGCCCAGATATGTGCTTTATCTAGCTGAAAACTGCTGTATTTACATGAGGGTACATGTAACAAAAATCGCATAGCGCGCAAAGTATTTGATGAAAATGCATAGAGTTTTCCATTATTCGTGGCAACTGACAATCTAATTAAAATTAAATCCTATCCGCTCCCCCATTTGGATATGTCGCTTGCAGGATCTAACCGGCTTGCAGTAACGCGAGTGTCAACCAATCCGAGAGCTCTTCATAGTGCTTGGAAGGGAACATAATGGTAGATGCTTTTTGGTTGGCTGAGACGAATCACACGTCCCGCTGGCGAGGTATCATCTGACGTTGCCTCCCTCCCGCCAGGTTGGCACCATATTGCGGGACTGTTCCTTGGCGTAAATCTTGGGTTGAAGCGGAGGCGATGACCCTATACCCGACTGCAAGTAAAGTAGGTAAATTGCGACCGTGATGTCATAAGACTGTTAAATATTCATAACCTGGGCGCTCTGGCCACCAAATTCAATTGACATCAGTAAGATCATACATACGATTGAGAGCATGGATAGGATATTAATTTATTAAGATTGGACAATTGAATGATACAAGCCCATATCTGATATTAGAATGATCGGATGAAACTAACCCATCAACTGGGCTTCAGGCTCCTAAATAAAAAAATAAAAAATCCCGATCCTTTAACCCCTATACGTAATCTCTGCCGAAGACAAGAATTTTCTCGATTTTTTCCCGCTTTCGTTGCAACGATTAATGGAAAGACGTTGGCTCCAGTGGCAAGTATGGTATTAGTTCTTTTCAGCTGCAAATTTGGTTTCGATTGACTGCTCGATAACATGCCTCGGTGGTGGACTATTTGCGGAGCCTGAGCACTGCTTTCAGCAGGCAAGAGGAAACAGCAAAATCAGGACCCCATGTGTAGAGGCGCACCCAGCTAGAAATTCTGACAGATAATGTTTGTCATAAAGTTTGTCAACTTGTAGCACTTGAAATGAACTACTTCCTGCCGGAAAATGGAAGTCTACATAACATTTTATTAATCTTTATTATTAGGTGGCGAGTATCGAGCTGGTGTTTCGGTTCAGAGGACATGTGGCCCTGATAATACATATCACTCGCCGCGGAAACTGAACCACCGTCAGCACATGTCGGTATATATTTCCCTTCAGTGTTGCACTTATTTAGATTTTCAAAAGTCTCCATGGCACATCTTCGCTCATTGCCAATCACATCATGCCATCGTAATGTGACCGAACACTCCCCTTTGTGAACCGGACAGTTAAGAGCCTCGTCAGTTTTTCTCTCTGTCTGTCTCGCTGTTTGGCGCAATCTATTTTTTAGAACGAAATCAATCAACCTCTTCTGTTTTGTAGAACTGTCAATGTTCGTCAGGCTCGCCTGAGTAGCCAGCTGGATGTTTTTTTTGTCAGCAGACGAATATGGAGCATTGTATCTGCAGTCCAGTTCCTCGTTACTTGGAGAACTTACTGGTAATTGCTTTCCATTGAGTACCTCAATAATTTATAACATGTGACTTTTATTCCGCTTAACCAATTTCTCGTTCACAATGTTACTGGTTTTTTTGCATGCCTCTGAGAGAGAGACTTGGTATATTCAGTGTGTGAAGTACCTGACTAAATTGTGTATTCCCTATGCTGGTATTGTAACCGGTAATTTTGACAGAAAGGCTTCCTTCCCCCCCTACTTTCTTCCCCTCCTACAGTAGACATGCCAGCAGTATTCCATATGCTCTTCTCCCAATTAACGATTATATGCCATGGACGAACTGTATTAATTGTTGGCAATGATCATTGATTTGCGCTGGACGACAGCGTTGATCTTTGATGATCGCGGGTTTTGATCTTTGATGATCTCGGGTGTTGATCTTTGATGATCTCGGGTGTTGATATTTGATGATCGCGGGTGCTCTTTCTTGATAGCAAGCTTCAGATCCAACTTTAAATATTCAACCTTCAACCATAAAGGATTATTCGCGTTGATAATCGAAATACCTATTACATATGCCAGTTAGCACCAATTCCAAAAGTCTCTCAAATAGTATAATAAGAGCACAAGATAGTTTCCTATAAGTGGACAACGGCCAGGGGTTTTCCATGATGCCAGCAAGAAATGATAATTTTCTTCATATAAAACGATGACGGAACGATTAGGGAGCATGTCAGAATTCGGATCGTGAAACGAGGTTCATTTTTCACGCGAGCCCGGTCCGATTGGGACGTGCTGCGGCAAGATTTTGTTATCGGTGCGGTCGAAAGTTCACGCTGGCCCGTTTTATTTGGCCGGGTCCTTTTGGACCGTTCCAAAACTTTCTTTCGACCGAGGTCCGAATACGTTTGTTCGCCGACCAATTTAGACCAGTCTAATTCATCTGCAGTTCTCCCTCCATAGTGCGCCTCAGATGTCCATGCGTTTTCACTATTCGCGCGTCAGTTCTCGGTGCTATTAGAGCGTCTTTTATATTAGAATGTACTCACAGTTAACTGTTTAGGAGAAGGAGGCGGCGGTCTTGTACAAATTAAATTTTGCAAAGCTCTCTCTTCGTTTAGAACGATCCGTAATCCAATGATGCCTACATCCAGAATGGAACGATCTTGCTGCAGGGGACGATCCATACGGGTCGGTCGTTTTTGGATATGTGGCCGGTCCAACGCTGAGAGAGTTGGACCTCGTACACGGTCTGTTTTTCACGCGGAAATGCAAATAGAACGGCCACAAAACGTTATCTCGTCACGTAAGTGAACTATTCATAACGAAGTACAACAAAGATAAGACTATATGAGGTTGATTAAATCCGCGAATATAACCAATAGAGCTGACATCTAGTAGATGCCGCAATGATGCGGGTGAAATTATCCAAACAGAATCTTTCGTCCTTTTTTGGCAACAATTTCAGACTAACGATTTCCTTGAATTGTAAGGTCTTACACTCTATCCATATCAGATTCATTCTATCCATACAGGAGTTGCTTTTTTTCAATTAGTTGAATTTATTATCCGCATATGTGTGCATGTTGATTACACAGATAATATGCGACAAAAGGTTAAAGTTGTTTCACATATATGAGTTATAGTGTATAGTATGCATATATTTTCCTCTATATATTATTAATTTCGATATTTGAAAAAAGATGTTTTACTGTTTCCACCTTTTTGTAAATAGGTTCAGTATATCCACATTTCCTGTTTGTACAAGAATTTTATCTAATATACATGAACATACAAATTCTGCATCCGCTTACATGCGGAAACATACATAAAATGCAAAACTCATACACGCACACACACACGGACGCAATTATACATTAAATACAAACTTTTTAAAGTTACCATAGTATTATATAAAATATGACTTCTATTTGTGCAAGTAAATTGTGTTACAAGGAAAAAAAACGAACTGTCGGACATACAGGCAAAAAACAACACGATAAACAAGAGACAAAAATATACAAAACCCCATTTTACTTCATTAAAATTGATCTCCCAAGACCGGCCGCCCTAGCATTTGTTTCATTGACACTTCATTCATTTTACATTTTTGTCTACTTAAGAAGCCAGAGGACCCCGCTTCTTTTTGAAAGTGGCCCGATTATTGTTTCGTGTGGCCATAAATTTATCTAATGTTTAACACAAGTTTCTTCTTTCAGTGACATTTAAGAAGCTGGCAATAATTATAGCGACCTATAAAGCACACACGGACCACGTCCGTCAATAGGGAACAACATCTTAATAACAGATCAAAACGATCAGAAAGTTTCTATCGCTATTAAAAATTCAAAACGGAAGATGCGAGTTTTCAATCACGCCTACTGAAAATGTATCAGGCAGTTTGTGTTTACTTATTATAATCCGTTACCGCAAGCCTGTATACCTTATGATACTATCAAAACAGACAGCGAGGAAATAATTGACCGAAGTATATGTTGCATCGTGGAGAAAATTTCACATAGTGGTCTTATGCGAATCGAACTTGGGTCGACTATGACATCAGTCGCCAAACCAATTATTTAGCCTCATGACTTAACAGCGAAGAAATTACTTGTTACTCCTAAGACCACAAAAGTCACATGCTCTCCATATAATACTTTGGGTCCCGGGATTCAAGGAGAATTGTCGTGAATTGCCGAGAAATGAATGGCATAGAGGCAAGAGAGAGAGAGAGAGGGAGAGGGAGAGAGAATGAAGGTTTAATGTCGCGTTCAGCAATATCTCGGCTATATAGCGACGATCAAACAAAATTTCAAGAATTCAAGTTAACTCAGTAAACCAATGCATGTAATCAAATCAAATAATCTAAAATACTATCTACTTTCACTCGACTGAAAAGATGTTCCAAAGTAGCTGCTCGATAAAAGTTATCTCTCACAATCTTAAAATCTATACAGTGGATAAAAATATGTTTCACCGTGAGATCTTCGTGGCATGGAATACAGTTTGTGACTGGCTCTTTTTTTCAGCAAATGCTCGTGAGTTAATAGTGTATGGTGGATTCTACATCGTCTAATCATGGCTTGATCGAAACGTTTCTGTCTGTTCAGATGAGTATAGCCCACAGTTTTTTTGAACTCGTGAAGTTTGTTATTATCCATAGCATCCCGCAAAGATTGAAACAACTTTCTCACATAAGCACAGATAGATGGTCTGAAATCACTGTATGGGAGTCCAACAGGATCACCTTCATCATCTAGGGCTGCCTTAGCCATTTGATCAGCTTCAGTATTACCTTTGTTGTGAACGTGACTAGGTACCCGACAAAATACAATATCAATCTGTTGATCAAATTTACAGCATAAAATTGTAGAATATTTGAATTTGAATTTACACTTTGAATCGCTTGAAAGCATGACAGTGAATCTGAGAATAGGACATATTTCTTCCTTTTAGTTGACGTATTGACGTTTGAAACACCGTTATATGCAGGATGCAATTTTGTGATATATTGCAGTGATAATTTAATTCTTCGAAGTTCTAAAGGAATTTCACCTGCTTCGATATATAAGCTTTCCTTAGGGTCCGACTTACGCGAATGTCGATCTCCCGCTGAGCCTACATGCTTTACAGAGCGTTAACTGATAATCGATATCAGAGAAAAGGCTATTCGAAGTGTCCCTTCAACGATCCCTTCAACAATCAGAGAAAAGGCTATTCAATGTGTCCCTTCAACGATCAAATCTGGCTAAGTTTATCGGTCAGACGCCAAACCGTACAAAACAAAAGTACCGTTACACCAGAAAAGAGATAGAAAGTAATTTTGTCCAAAACAGAGATCGCTTCGCGCCACGTTACGCCAGAATAGTTGTTTGCTTGCTCACATCCATCTGGATTGTCGTCATACTCAGCAACCGGGGTCGTCTTCGTTTGTTCATCTTTGTTGTTTGGGAATTCAGATCGGACAAGATCTTGTTTGGACGCTCCTAGGGAAATTACGCGCACCTTGGATTTCAGACAGCGCTTCGAGCAACAGTGATGGTGACGCAGCAGAAAAGTGAGTAGACGATTCATCCATCCAGCGATAGGTTTTTTGGGTGGACTGTGGTAGTAGTTGGAAGCTAACACCGATTCTGTCACAGTCAGAAAGGACACCAGCATGGAGACGAACACGTAAAGGCCTGAAGGAGAAACACACAAATTATGATGTTACTGATAAAATGTCCAATTCCAGGAGTTATATAGAATTCAATACGTTTAAGTGTACTGAGCCCTCCTGCACACAAAAAGTGAAAGCACATCTCTTAAGGATTCAAAATATTTAAATTCGTTATAGATATTAGAATAAAAAAATGGTATTTAAAATTTAATTTTATCTTTTTTAAATGCTGTTTTTTGAAAAAGTATTCAACTCAGCGTGACTTACTAAAATGTCAATAGAATAAGAACTAGAGCAAAATTGACAAAACTGAGACACAGATTTGCTGCTGGAGTGGTCTTCTATAGGAAATGATGATGTAAGTTACGATAAGCTCAATACTTTTTGAAAATAGCAATTTAAAATAGAAGGCTCATTTTAAAAATTATTTTCTAAAAAATTGAATATCTTCACGACCTACATATTTATAGTGAAGACATTTATACATTTGGAATCCTTTATGCATGGGCTTTCAACAAATATATGCATGACCATAGCTACAAGGCATACTTTTAACTGTATAAAGACAAATTCTATAAGGTGTGTATAAGTGTCTACAGGAGAGATCAGTATCCTTAAGTATGAATTAAGTACGAACTAATTAATCCATTTATAATTAGGACAGTTTCATCTAATATACCAAAATGGTTTTATTTACATTGATTTAATTTCATTTATGGTGGATTGATGGAAATATATTTTCGAACAATATCGAGAATTTATATACACTCCGTTTTCGTTAAAGAATGAAACTCACTGATTGTCGGAATATCATCGCTGGTGGATGGTACTATGGACGAAAGCTGTAGGAGAACGACAGAGTAGGCGAGGAATATGGTTATGGCGAACGTTAGCCGTTCTCCGGACCGATGTGCCAGAAAAAATGTGAGTAAATTCAGAGCAGACAACATGAAACAAGGAGACAACGTGTTGATCATGAACATCGTCGACCTTCTGGACAACGTGATTTGAAAGCTGGCTATTGGTTGAGTAAGTATATCCGCAGATGGGACGACAGAAGCTTTGGTTCCATCAAGATTCCATCCTGGGTTGATTTCGTATCCTTTTGTATTATTCTCTGCATATAGTTTTAAAGTGCCGCGTGGATAAACGGCTGTTATGTTCATTTGACACACGTGTTGGTCGAATGGAAAGTTAACTAGAACCAACGGGCATCGGATAGTAAATGTACCAGTGTCTATGCATCTTACTAAGCCCGAGCTCTCAACTTCCACGATGCTTGATGAAATGAACTGTGACCCTTCATTTTTCCCGGCGCTGAAAATATATGTGGAAAATTTTACGGATTCCACAGTTGTGTAACTGACAGGAAACATTATTATCAAAATGTATGGATTTATCCACGTTATTACAGGTTGACAGCCAAAGAGGTTGGGTCCGATGAACAGTAATATCGGATATGAATCGGACAAATGGTGGACCGACATTACTGATGACCACGCGTGTTCGCCTGCATGTGCCAATTTTAAAGCCAGGCCAATGATGTACATCAATATCGACTTTTCTCATCTTGGAAAAGCATCAGTAAAGTATCAGCTAAACTGCTAAAAACAGATGTATATGAAATAGATGAAACTATTGTATGTTTAGAGTTTCGCGATCGCGATCTTGCAAGAAAGTAGCCGGAGTGATTTTTTTAAAAATTTGATGCTAATGCTGTAATATGAAATATGTCTTTGGATTATGGACACGGATACACTTCAATGGACGTAGGCTGTTTAGAATTCTCTCTAGAAACTCATGTCTAAATACCCCAAAACATTTAATATTCTGTTTATGGATTAGGTAGGGTAGCTACTTCATTCAGCCTAGTATGTTTTATATTTACTAGATTTATTATATGATACCAGTACCAATATGTACTGACTGTAAAGGCAAGTTCCTATTTCCCAAAACGCATTTGAAACTGAATTGAAAACTGTAACGTTGATAGGTTTCCAGTGAGTTTCCTTAATTGTGAACTTGAGCCCTTCAAGCAGTGATAGTGTGGCGACAGATGTCGTACGTGTCGGTGAAAAACAACGGACTTGTATCACCAAAATTTACGTTCAGACTTAAGTGGAAAACTAGTTAAAACAGTTAAAAGTTTAAAATGAAAAGCAAACTGTATCAAACATTAAACATCAAACTGATGACCACGCGTGTTCGCCTGCATGTGCGCATTTTAAAGCCAGGCCAATGATGTACATCAATATCGACTTTTCTCATCTTGGAAAAACTTGTATCACCAAAATTTACGTTCAGACTTAAGTGGAAAACTAGTTGAAAGTTAAAAGTTTAAAATGAAAAGCAAACTGTATCAAACATTAACTAATGTACTCTTACTTGTTTATAATGGTTAATGGTGGTTTCCATACATCTGGATATGGCAGAGTTACTGTTGTAACGTCCCTATAATCTTCGGGGGACCAAGACAGACGCTCATCCATCCACTCCTATGTGGTCCGGATAAAACAGATAATATTAGCGTTGTTCTGTAGACGCAAGTAGCCAGATATAATGTAAGAAAGGCAGGATTTAGTATACGGCGCTATAACACTTTATATTCTCATGTTTGTTGGAAATTTTTGGTAGATAACCAAGGTTTGATAAATGCAATTGGATTTTGTTTATCTGATATTATGGATTTTAGTGCACGTGATCACGAACAAAAAAGGTACACCAACTATTTGAAGATAAAGAACTATAACAATTGCCATTTTTGAATTACAAATTGCCGCCTTCGTTGTGCTGAACAGATACCAATGTACTGGAAATGTAATATCAATACATTGAAAATCAAACAATGAAACAAGGTTTTTCTTTGTGGTTTGTCATTCTGCTCTTCGTCAGCTTGGTCGCCGAGGTCCGACCCAGACAGTAATCCGGTGACCCTATTCTGAAGCCACTGACCTACTATATAACACCGGATTTCATTTATTACAACAAATGATAATGTTTTCCTTCTTTATCACGCTTAATTTATAGCTGTCGCGGAGCTCATATAACATGACCACCAGTCCCCAATCTCACGGGGACAGCTACGACATCACTGGAATGAAGGTTAGATTACACTATTAAGTACACTATGAAATACCGCAGAAAACAGGGCGCCTGCTGATTGGTTGTTATTCATCCCAGGAAGGAATGGTTGGTATCATATATATTGGAATTCTTCTTTGATTATTTGACGAAGAAATATATACAAAAAAGCTGGCACAGTGTCTGCAGATAGCAACATTGTGACAGCTTTTTGTCGGGTACCCCCATGGTGTTTTAGGGCATTTTTAGTTTCTGCCGAGTGAATGTCTATCATGGCGGTTGGTTCGAAATCGAGCCGCTCATCATATGTTCAAATTGCCGATAAATTTGACAGAACAAATCAGTCTTTCCAGCAAGTAGTGGAAATAGTGGGAATAGGTTTTTCTAGAGATGTGCCGGTCAAATTTACTACATAATAAGTAAGAAATTCTAATAGTATTGTCACACCTGAAAGTCAACGTGACTGACCTTTAACTGAGTGAATTGTAGCAGTGTCAAAAATCGAGTCGCTAAACATAGCCCTTCTATGAGATTTTCACTCTCGCTACTATTATGGCACAATTTTATTTGACAGCTATCGTCGAAGTATTTGCTTTAACTGAGGCATTTTAATCGATTTATTGCCTGAACAAATCTTAAAACTGTAGTGGGGATGAAAATAACAAAAGGAGGGTCACCTTAGCGCCTCGATGATAGGCTTGTATATAGCTGTATGTGAACGAATATACATATGGAGCACCGCTTAGACTTGCAGCATATATTTGAAGAGCTTGCTTGGTGCTTGAAATTGTGGTTTAATTAAGGGCTGCTTTCCATACGGATATCGCGGCCCATGAAATCAATGCTTTATTTAAATTTCATAATACATTTCTTAGTTCGGTTGAGATATTTACAAATGCTATTTAAACAGCGGGTGACACGTCACCTGCATACTAAACTCTTCGACGCAAATGTCGGGTCACTAATAAGTGCACCTATAGCTCTGTAACAAACCATACCAGTGGCTGAATTTCAATACGTTGAACTTCGGGGCTTAAGATTGATTGATTTTCAATGTATTGAAATTAAAACTTCAATACATTGCTAACTGTTCAACGTAATGAATTATGGCAGGGATGGCCTACGATATTGGATCACAATGAAGCCAACTAAGACAGAACGGCTTGCCAGGTCTGCCACGGCTTTGTTTCTTCTCACCTCGTAAAAATGAAAAAGGAAGATGGGAAGCTCACATTTCAGATTGCTGACCAGACGAAATTGGTCAAGGTATTTCGCGAATTTGAGTCTGAAAAAATTACGTCATTTTTGTTAAGAATTAAGACTAAACTACCTTTAAGGTGCCAAGGTCGAGACGCGCAGTCAAATCACAAAATCATGTATAAGAATTTTAGTAGCTCGAATATGCGGCATAACAGGTACATGTAACATGTGACAGGTGACAGTCATCGTATAATCCAAGATGTCGGTCAAAATTTTGAACTGGAATGTTGTATTAATTATGGAGAGACAGAGAATTAAGGTTTGACGCCGCGTTTAACAATATAAATTAATTATGAATGGAATTCCAGCTCAATATGATGTCACCCTACAGACTACACCCAAAAGAAATATAAATGGATGGATCTTACAATGTAGCCTGATACATCGTTTTAACATGTTTAAGGCGATTTCAGATATGATGACTGAATGTCATATGCCTCCTCGAATTAACACCGGAGCACGTAGATATCCACGAATCTTTATTAACAGAATTTCATTATTTCAATATTAGTAGATATATGGCAGGTTCAGCACAGCCGCGTATAGACATTGGACAGTGTATGTATTCGCAAAGCATGAGCGGATTTCTAGCAATTTTCAAAAAAAATCTCATTAGAAGAATATCTAATTTGATATTGAAGTATTGCATCAACTCACCACACGCAAGTAGCCCATCATTGCCAGCTGCTGCAGTTTTTCATCCTGGAGAATAAAGCAATCATTTACCCATATAGTCTGTGTAATGAAAATAATGCAGTTGTTAACATTTGATCGATCTTACCTATAAACGTGAGGTCACTATGATTTTAACCAAGACATTCTTCACCATTTTATGTGGGACTTCGTCTATAAGATGCTCAAATGTATTTAACATGGTGACTGGTATCCGGATCACATCCTACAAATTATTTCGTTGACCCGAGTACAAAATTATCACCCACAGGAAACTTATTTCTTCAAATTTAGATGAAAATACCGTTTCAACGGATATTGGGAGATGACCCCTTACCGAGTTAACATGTTTGAGACTTTCTTTCAGAGGTACATACTGCAGGATTGCAATTTTGAGCAGAGCGAAAAATCTGGGAGTTACAATGGTTTATGTTCCCCTACCCCTTGTTGGCTAATTTAATTCCACATGCATGCTCTATCTTCCTAAAAGAGATTGCTCGATGCTCCGGTCTTTCAGTCAATCAAAAGCATTCTTGGAACTCAGAGCTCATAAAAACATTGCCACCCTTGAACTAAATGAAATGCATTAGTAAACTCTCTAAATGCCATGCTATGGAAAAATAACATATGCGAAATATATACATAATTATATATGAGTTATCTTTGGCGTACCTTCCCATCGATGCTGAGTCGTTCAAATTGAGCTGTCTCCTAAATAGGGCATTTGATCATAGCTAAGCAACTTATGCAAAGGTTTCACATTGGCTTACATCAAGAGGAAAGCCATGTATGCAACGCGATGTAAATTTCACTTTTAAATTTGTTAAAAGCCTTATATGAGATCGCGTGCATTTTTAATCTGAAGAGAGAGACACTGAATTAAGGTTCAACGTCGCGTTCAGCAATATTTCAACTATATGGCGACGATTAAACACAATTTTAAGTATTCCAACAAAAAGAAGTCAACAACCCAGCAATCCAGAAGTAATTAACACAACATACCAAAAACATGCATATACATTGAACTTAAGCAACAAACCGATTTCTTTCAAATAACCTAAAATACGATCCTTTTTTACCCGACTAAAAAAATCATCTAAAGTAGCTGTTGGATAAAAAGAATCTCTTACAATCTTAAAATCTATTCAGCCGATCAGAATATGTTTCACTGAGAGATCGAATCGGTTTGATCGAAACGTTTCTGGCTACTAAGGTGAATATATCCTACAGTCTTTTTGTAACTCATGAAGTTTGTTATTATCCATAGTATCCCATAAAATTTGAAACAGCTTTTCCAAATAAGCACAGATAGAGGGTCTTAAATCGCTATATGAGATTTCAACGGGATCAATCCCATTAAATCGCTATATGAGATTTCAACAGGATCAATCTCATTATCTAGGATTGCATTAGCTATTCCATCAGCTTCAGTGTTGCTTTTGATGCCAACGTGGCTAGGCAACCAGCAAAACGCATCAATCTGTTGATGGTCAAGCAATTGTAGAATGTTAAAAATGGTGGGGTGAGTTGAAGTTCCACTCTCAATCGCTTGAAGGCATGACAGTGAATCTGGGAATATGACATATTTCCTTCTATAGTAGACCCAATACCTTCTAAACCTAACAATAGAGCTTTGAATTCGGCAGTGAAAATCGAACTTTTACCTGGAAGTCGACACGTTTTAGTTTCCAAACTAAAGATAGTACTCTCTCATCATCTTTAAAACATCTGTATAAATAGCTTGATGCGATCTGTATTTTCAGTTAAATATGAGTAATTTCGTACGTAAATCTTCTAGAGAAGAGAAGATATATGCAGGTGTTTTATAAGTTGATAATGAACATTATCAGGGCCTGTAGCAGAATTGTTCGCTTACACGGGAGAAGCATGAAGCTCGTTTATTAAAAACAAAGCATTATAGGGTTCACGGTTATTGGAGGAAAATTTTATTTCTTTCTTTACTTCTCTTTTGTTTTTGGAAATTTTGAAATTTAGGTACATGATTTTCCGAATAGACGATTTTCAGCTGTTGTTGTGTAACTACTGGTCTAGCCTAAAATTTCAGCTCTGGCTGATGAGCCACTGCACATTCACTGACCAGCAGGCGTCGCTAATTTATTTCAAAATACCCTACACTTATCCAGTAAGAGGGAAATCTCAGCGGTCGGTGGTCGTCGGAGAACTGCATGTAGTTGAAGATACAATACAAGCGTCGAGTTCGTCATTTGATATTGATATTCAGCCATCGTCCATCAATAAATTTGGGCGTTTCTAATCCAGAGAGCTATGAATATTCTTATGAATATGACTATATGCAGGCGCTTTCAAAAACCGATCCATTCAAAGCCCGTTCCTTCTCATTCACCAAACGCTATATAGACGATTTTCTCGCTGTGGATAATCGCTATATAAATGACGCAGTGAAGGATATATATCCACCTTCACTGGATTTGAAGGAAACTACAGATAGCCCTACAGGCACATCATATTTAGATCTATATCTCTATAAAAATGAAGCGGGCATTCTCTCTCGTCGACTTTATGACAAAAGAGATGATTACAATTTCGACATCGTAAACTATCCCTTTCTGGACAGTAATATTCCAGTGGGACCTGCATATGGCGCATACATATCTCGCTTAGTAGCATTTGCTAGATCCTGTGTTAAATGTGATGATTTTAATCAACGTCACAAAACATTGTTGCAGAAACTTATCAAACAGGGCTATTCCACCAAGCGCCTCCACTCAAAGTTTCTCAAATTTGGCGATACATATCGCATGCTGATAGCAAAATACGAACGTAGCGTGCAAGATCTATGGCGCTACGTTTCGTAACTTGTGTCTAATTCCGCTTAACCCGGGGCTAGGGGCCGTATGAACCCATGTACTTCAAGATCCTCATGGTACTCATATGAACAGTCACAATCAAAGCGTGACTGAGATACATCTCTTTTTTTAGATGACGACTCTATAACGAATATTATGGATTAAGAATACTGATCAGCGATACGGATTTGATATTTTTGGAACATCATGATGTCTTGCCGGCATCATTGAAAACTGTTGACCGCTTCTCTCTTGCAGGAAACAAGCCTATGTTTATGTATACTATGATTGTCTTTTTGAATTTGGTGCTAATACTGTTATATGGAAAATGGAATAGGTCTTTGGATTATGGACGCGGATATTCTCTAATGGACGACGGCTGGATTATGAATGACGGACTAGACGCTTGTAATTTTAACCTGTGTATGCCTGGATTCTGCTGGTGGACAAGTTGTCCCCGAGGCCGGGCCCCTGCACACCCAACAAACATAATGAACACAACTATAAGAAAAAATATGAAGACAGACCCGAGGAACCTTAGTGCAGGTTTCTCGGCCGAGTCTCTAATAGTTCGAAATGCACTAAGACCTTTTCCAATCCAAATGACAGATATATTTCTGACAGCAAAGCAAGGCCACGACATCAAACCTTGCAATATTGCGCTTGATGATTGTTTAGCACCTAATTCTACATGTAATAATTTCAAAATTTCTAAGTGTGGACATCGTGGATGTCTCACGTGTCCACTCTTTAATACTTCAGCTTTATTTAGTTCCACGTTAACTGGTAACTCATATTCTGTTAACTCGTATGTTGATCTTAGTTGTTCTACTACAAACTGTATTTATTTAGTTTCCTGTAAGAAGTGTGGTCAACAGTATGTTGGCAAGACCACCCAAAGACTCCATCTTAGGGTGAACGGTCACAGAAAATCCGTTAGGAAAAAGCAATTGCTTATAGGTAGGCATTTTTCTGGACCCGACCGCGGCTGGGATAACTTTAGTATTCAGATCATAGACGTCGTCTATCCATCTACTAAGGATTCCCCTTTTGGATTTGAGAGGAAAATCCGAGAGCGGGAATTATTCTGGATGCTAGAACTTGGGTCAGTGTTTCCGTTTGGTTTAAATGATAATGTCAGTGGTTTCGGCAATGCTACAAACCGCCGTTCAAATATAACCAACATTACCCAACTATTTAAACCCCATCAACGGAGACATCGCAGCCATGGTTGGCGAAAGTTTAATAGTTCGATGATTCACGATCATATCACTTTAAATTACTTAGTGGGTTTAACTAACACACCCAATAGTATACATAGCTTACGTACAGTTCTGTATGCGTTACCTCTGAGAGCTTTAGATCAAATAGCCAGAGATATACAACAATCTGCGTCTTCAGGAAATATAATACCATCAAAAATCATTAAAGTATGTCAAGATATAGCGTATTTTCGGTTGTATCGTCCAGTGAACATAATCGAAACCTCTCAAGATCGGCTTTTCTTGAAACTCAACTACTTAGATAAAGGACTGGACATCATTAATTTACCTCGAATCCTGAATGATCCAGAGGTACGCAACGCTGTACCAAACTATTTTAAGTTCACAGAACCTCCTTGCATTTCATATAAGTACACTAAATCTATAGCTACCAAAATATTCAATTACTCCAATGCTGTCCAGGAGTTTAACTGGAACTTATACACGTCAGGAGGCTATAGTTGTGATTGTGAATCGTCGAACTTTACCTATACACCATGCAAACATATTGAGACTGGTGACCTGGATGTGGTGAGTGATAAGGATCTGAAATTACTCCTGATGAAGGGACCTAAATATAGAGAGCCAAGAAGAATAAATCTGAAGGCCGACCAGAAGATAGTCCTGTCTGCATTGGAACAGTACGTTATTGATTGGTCTAAGCGAGAAAAAGTTGAACCTACAGTACTCGCTGATTGGCTGGACCTCACCAAGAGCAAGGTCGTTGAAACAATCCGCCATATTGACAGAAGTACTCTTCCCCAAGCAAAACAAGTTCTGAGAAACCTCAATTCGCAAGAAGTTCTAGCAAATCTCCAGAGTAAATTTGTCATAGTCCCAGCAGACAAAGCTCCGAATAATATAATATTCATATGTAAATATTACTATTACCAGGTGCTGGTTAAAGAATTGAGTGTAGACATATCTTCATCAAATACGTCTACTTACTCCCAAACTGCATTTACTCTGGAAGATTTATTTAACAATCACAAAAAGTTTCTCAGGGAAAGAGGTATTTGTCTTCCAACCAATCATAACGACATGCCAAAAATATACTGGACTCCCAAAATGCATAAATCACCATACAAAGCTAGATTCATAGCTGGTTCTAGAAGCTGCACCACCAAGCTTCTTTCAACCCTATTGACGAGGGCCCTTCAGGAGGTAAAAGCATTTTGGGAAAGGTATTGCGCCACTATTTCTAAAAACTCTGGCTTTGAATGTATGTGGATATTGAAAAACTCAAAATGTCTTACGAAAGAGCTTGATGCTATAGGTCACATACCGTACAGATATATATCCGCATGGGATTTCTCGACTCTCTATACTACAATCCCTCATCAGGACCTTATTGACCGTCTAAGTTCATTAATAGTATCTGTGTTCAAGAAAACTGATCGTAGATATATTAATGTCGGAAGCCATAAGGCATTCTTTAGTTCGACTACATACAAGAGATATCATTCATGGGATGTTTCTTTGTTTATAAAGTTGCTTGAATTTCTCATTAAAAATATCTATGTGAAATTTGGCAACACAATATATCAGCAGCATATAGGTATTCCAATGGGTACTAATTGTGCACCCCTGTTGGCCGACATGTATCTGTTCTCTTATGAATATGACTATATACAGGCGCTTTCAAAAACCGATCCGTTCAAAGCCCGTTCCTTCTCATTCACCAAACGCTATATAGACGATCTTCTCGCTGTGGATAATCGCTATATAAATGACGCAGTGAAGGATATATATCCACCTTCACTGGATTTGAAGGAAACTACAGATAGCCCTACAGGCACATCTTATTTAGATCTCTATCTCTATAAAAATGAAGCGGGCATTCTCTCTCGTCGACTTTATGACAAAAGAGATGATTACAATTTCGACATCGTAAACTATCCCTTTCTGGATAGTAATATTCCAGTGGGACCTGCATATGGCGTATACATATCTCGCTTAGTAGCATTTGCTAGATCCTGTGTTAAATGTGATGATTTTAATCAGCGTCACAAAACATTGTTGCAGAAACTTATAAAACAGGGCTATTTCACCAAGCGCCTCCACTCAAAGTTTCTCAAATTTGGCGATACATATCGCATGCTGATAGCAAAATACGAACGTAGCGTGCCAGATCTATGGCGCTACGTTTCGTAACTTGTGTCTAATTCCGCTTAACCCGGGGCTAGGGGCCGTATGAACCCATGTACTTCAAGATCCTCATGGTACTCATATGAACAGTCACAATCAAAGCGTGACTGAGATACATCTCTTTTTTAGATGACGACTCTATAACGAATATTATGGATTAAGAATACTGATCAGCGATACGGATTTGATATTTTTGGAACATCATGATGTCTTGCCGGCATCATTGAAAACTGTTGACCGCTTCTCTCTTGCAGGAAACAAGCCTATGTTTATGTATACTATGATTGTCTTTTTGAATTTGGTGCTAATACTGTTATGTAGAAAATGGAATAGGTCTTTGGATTATGGACGCGGATATTCTCTAATGGACGACGGCTGGATTATGAATGACGGACTAGACGCTTGTAATTATAAGCATTAGCACCAAATCATACTATACATAACCATAGACCAGCATACACAATACATCATGTATCACACATGTGCATGTGTATAGACAGACTTACTAACTCCAAGAGACCACACGGTGTACTTACCATCGACACGATGGCCATTAGATTAAACTCCAGGGTAACATTAATGGCATCCGGCATGTTGCGGCGTACAGGACGACCGTTTTTCTTGTAGCCCTCCGACAATATGGTTGTCAAATCTTCCTCTGGATAATCCGAATCTGGACACAAAAAATAAACATGTACACATTTACAGGCGTCTATAGGTCGAATTTAATGTTCTGCGTTTGCGGGGTCTCCGTTGTAATTACAACGCATATAAGGGAAGTGGGAAGAGGTGCCGACATACCGACAGAGCCACGTGACTTCACAGTAGTCTTATCGTTAACCTATTCTAAAGCACATACCAAGAATCTATCTATTCGTGATATGTGTTTTATCTCAGGTACGCTTTTATTGTACCTGTTCATGTGGCAACTTGGATGACGTGACCACACGGCCCCTAGCACCGGCATAAGCGGTATTAGATACAAATCTAGAGAGCTATGATGAAAATGCTCTGGCAACTCGTATATTGGTAATTGGTGAGCTGTGTCGCTGTGACAACTCGTACACTGGAGATTGGTGAGCTGTATCGTCGTCAGATAAAAATGACGGCAGTTAACACAAAAGACTAGTCTGTAAGGCCCGATGTCGACCCAGCATCAACATCCCACAATGCCAACATATATCAAAGACCAAAATGTCTGTACAGGGGGCGGGCCTCGGGGACGAAACGTCCACCAGCAGAATCTCGCCATATACAGGTAAAAATTACAACGCATATAAGGGAAGTGTGAAGAGGTGCCGACATACTGACAGAACCACATGACTTCACAGTAGTCCTCTGGTTAACCTATTCTAAAGCACATACCAAGAATCGTATCTCAGGTACGCTTTTATTGTACCTGTTCATGTGGCAACTTGGATGACATGAACACACGGCCCCTAGCACCGGCATAAGCGGTATTACATACAAATCTAGAGAGCTATGATGGAAATGCTCTGACAACTCGTATATTGGTAATTGGTGAGCTTTGTCGCTGTGACAAATCGTACACTGGGGATTGTGAATCTTTATCAAGCTATCATCACGCAAACCGAAATATTGATGAACTGAATATAACTTTTTAAGAAGTCATTTACTTTATACAAGGTTAACACTTTTCAGACATTTTGGAAAGGCAGTAGTAGCGGTAGTAGTACCTGCCTTAAAAATAATAACTGATCTTCACTCTCACCGTTGTGTCAATATCGAGGTTTTAGTTTAGTGGTTGATGCTAAAATCATAAGATATTCTATAAACAGACCCATTTTATTGAATTCGTCAACAGCAT
Organism: Hanleya hanleyi; assembly: GCA_036873755.1. NCBI lineage: Eukaryota > Metazoa > Mollusca > Polyplacophora > Lepidopleurida > Hanleyidae > Hanleya > Hanleya hanleyi. The sequence goes on along the minus strand of JAVTVY010051354.1, from coordinate 212,490 downwards.
ACATCAATACCAGTTTTTGTCGGAGGATCGTGTTATTTACCAAGAGAGATAAGGGTTCCTGTATGACGATATAAAGGGCCAAAAACGCGAAACATACATTCTACATGCTATTAGCGTTGTAGGTCTATATGTCGTCATTGAACGGCCACTCGAGTGGTTCAACGATCATGGAACTTTGACAAGGTAGCTGTGAGAGGATGAGGGTGGAGAAGCCAAAGGGTTCCCGACGCCCAATAAGAGCGTGAGCATCATGACATGGAACAGAAAAAGAAGCAGAACAGCCCATTGGGCTAGGAACATATGATATAAACTTTATCATAACGTGTGCACGCCTATCAATAGCCACGGAGTGGTACCTAGGAGGGTTTCATTGGAGGATTGAAGAGAGGAGGGAACGGGCAGTCTAAATGACATCTAACGTCCACTGAATAGCGAGACATTCGCTTTTTAATACATATACATACATACCCGTGGACGAAACCTGGCCTGGTCCGGAAATATTTACGTTCCGGTTTCTCAGTCAAGGTTATGTAAAACATGTAATATGGGAAATAATTGGACGAAATGTCTACAAAACTAGAATTGATATTGAACGTATCATTACTGATAGACAATTTATTAATGTGGAGTTGGTGAAATGTATCAAACATTATATTAAATGTTTAGTTTTCCAGCAGGCAGCGTCCACCGATTACATTTCGGTTCAACATGTATAACATTTAATTAATAATGAATAGGAAAGTGAATATTCTGATTTACTGAGAGCTAGTCAACCTTGCACCAGGGCGCATGTTCGCATATTTTCTATCACATTTTACGCTACTTTCAACAAATATGAAAATCCAAACTGAGAAACGGTTTAAATTTAACATTCGGTGCTCTATCAGGTCATAACGGGACTTTAGTTACTGGAGAGACCTACCTGACCGGTTTTCGCCAGCTGTGTTGATGATAATTTTTGTCCACGAAAAAAATAAAACTGCCATTGGTATTAATCTCATTTTCGAACGGTGCAAGTGTGCGAAACATCAGGAGCGAGATACCGACGATACTGAAGACACTGACGTATCGATATTAACCTAGCGTAATACCTATTTAACTGAGATTAATTCCGCGAAAGCTTTGCGTGGGGATTATTAATGACAGTGCCATTACGTCCAATTGAAAACTTGCAGTACATTCACTTTCAAAAGGCATACAAACAGCGTAGAAGCTGAAATTATTTGAGGATAAATATTTCATTTCTCTATAAGCCAAATAAAAGGAAAAAAATCACCCTGTGCGACAAACATTGTTTTTAAACATGGTTGTTTGCTGAAAGCCAATACATGTAAGTGAACTAGTTCAGGTTCCGTGTGTTATTCTTGTAGAAGTAATTGCAGATGATAATCACTTCCATTGTAATCAACTAGAGTCACATATCGATCAATCAGTGATCAGCATAAAAAGCAACGAGAGACGCATTACTAGCATAATTTGAGGACATATATTTACCAAAATTTCCAGCGGAAGGGATATTTGAAAAGAATAGAGAATACAGATTGCGTGCCCGGTGTACCACATGAAAAGCAGCTATTGTGGTGCGGGTTATGCTATAATGATAGTAATTGATTTCATCATATATCTGAAAGGCGCGATTCTTGTTGTAAACGTTTATATACTCAACATTCAGAGAATATCAAAATACTGGATTATAATGTCTGTTTCCAAACTAGTTCAAAAATGGAAACAAAATGAAGTTTGTTGCCTTGAAAAATCCTCTAAGGAGGTCCCATATACCAGCAGCCAAAAATATACAGAATTCCCAGATCAAATAATATAATTTTGACAAGTTTGGCCAAATGAATGGCAAAACCTCAAAAGAAAAATGCTAATGACGTTAATTTCTGAGCACCAAAACCACAAAATTGTAGTGGTAATGATCCGTCGGACAAAGACATTTCTAGATTTTCCGGGACACTACGAATTGCTGACAGCTTTCTGTCGACAACTTTGTTTGGTAATGGGAATGATATCGCAATTTAAGCGTGTTTCTATCGAGAATAAAAATCGGTTGTTATTATACCCCATAATATGTCACATTACCCTACTCAGATGCATTCTCATCAAACCTTGAAAAATTATATTATGTAGCGGCGTACACCAACAAACGCGGCCATGGTTCATCAGTCCATCTAACGAGTTTTCGATATCGTGTTTAATCGAAACAAATGCGACAAACTATGATTCTAGGCACACACATTCAACTCTCTCTGAGTCCTGTAAAAATTCAGATCTGTCATGTTCATCACCGGTCTCGGCACTTCGTCACGTTTGTTTAGGCAACATCATTATATGAACAGGTGCATTGTTGTATGATTTTGCGACCTATGGTTGCTGTTGCCAGCACTGCTCTTATTTCCTGGTCTACCTGAGACTGTGCTATTTTGTGTGGTGGATTCGACGAAATAGGAATTCTGTTGATTAGCTTGAATCGGTATCCCTCAACCAAATTTAGCAATCATGGATCGCTTGTCAAACTTCCGGTTCCCTGTAAAATCTGATAACTTTCCTCTCAATATATGACTCTGGATGAGGGGAGAGAACTCGAGGTTTAGAATCTATGAATACCTTGACCAAGAGAAGTGGGTTGTCTCCTATTATCTGTATTACAGTTTTAATACTCTATTAAGAGGTTTTTACAGGGCATTGAATAACATTCCTGGACGTATTTGCCATCCACTACAGTACTGTCGGCCATAATTGCTCACTCAACGGAGCCCTAAAATATCAAGATTGACCACATCTGTATATCATGGAGTCACTTTGGAGAAAAGAAGTGACGAAAGCAGGAGGAGGGTTTAATTCAATGGCGTTGATATGATATTTATTTATTGGGGATAGGTTTATCACATCTTAAGATATTTCGTAAATGAATTTGAAGGGTAATAAAGTGATATTGCAGTAATGCTCATACAACACTATTCAGATGGAGAAATGCTCTCCAAGATAAACTAATGCTAAAGGGATAGGAAAGTACCAGTCATTGAATAGCGTTCAAAACAGAAACACAAATCGGGTTATATTTCCAACGTAGTTTGAAACTGTTGTCTGCCTCTCTTGATTAAGTCAAGCTCTATATATGTTGAATGAATGTTTTGACAGTTTGACATTGAGTTATAATATTACTTGGGAATTACCTAAAACCTATTTGATACATTATTATACTCTTACTAAATTCTGAACAGCGGTAGATATCCTTAGCCCGGACTAAAGATGTTCATTGATTGTTGAATATTTCTGTTAAATTATTTTAGTGTATCGTGGTCCGATATGTTTAAACTACTCAAGGGTCGCTCATCCGGATCAGTGTCAGGAATGAGTGTCGGGCTCATCAATTACAAGCGTCTAGTCCGTCATCCATAATTCAGCCGTCGTCCATTAGAGAATATCCGCGTCCAATGCATTGTTTATTTTCAGAGGATTTCGACACTGCACCAGAGCTAAACAGGAGATTACCTCTACAATACATTTCTACATTGGAGACCGAAATAATCAACTGTCGTCTACATATATTAGATATATAAAACGAACAAAAAGGAAAACGAACGGCGAAAGAATAATCCTAGGGCAGGAGGGCAAACAAGCCGGTGTGGAGGATAAGAATACCCGGTGGCTAAGAATGTCCGGGTCCTATCTCCCAACCCAGCTGGGACACTTTTCCCCACATTGTGGAAAAGTGTCCGTCCTTGGATGCAATGGGAAAGGATATGAAAAGGGACACTAATCACCAGGACATTCTTATCCATCACACCGGCTTAAATATTTTGATGCTGTTGACAAAGCAATATATCTACACCAATAAGTTAAACCGCTTAATTGAACAGAATGTATAATTGTTAGTCTATCAAGCGATATTTTCGGTGAAAGATTCATTCGTTTTGTTGAAACTTTGAATGAGGAAAACAAATATATATAATGTATAAATCAGGCTTTATACCAACGCTTTGTTTATCTGAAAATCTCGATCGAGCGTTTCTCCGGTTTTCAGTGAATTATCAGACGTTCTTTAGATCTTCGTAGTCTCTTTATTATATGGGGGAAATCTCTGACGATAAAGATATCCCATTCTGATCAACTTGCAGAGGAATACATGGAATTTCATTCTAGACTTACATAATTTATTTTATCGCAGCTCCAAGACGTATCTTATAAAGTGATTCAAATAAAAAAAATAAAAAAACAGATTCAAAATAACTGAATAATAATGAGCCAGTCTATACATTTTCAATTGGCGATGTTTCTTTCTTTCCATTCATAACGTTTAGAGAAATTGCGCTGTCTGAGCAAGTATGTGACTACAGATCTCTAGACATAATAACAGAATAATATTAAATGATTCATGTTCAGTCTAATTCATTTACAGGCATATGTATTCGCCGAGATTAATCTCGCTGTCACAGAGTCACATATATACCGAGTCTGCGCCTTCCGAATGGTTCAAGTTTTCATTTGATGGCATCTCGCTTCCATTCTCGGAACATGTCGAGTTTTTTCGGGGAGGATCGAGATGGTCTTTCGCTTCGAGAGAAATCCGGGAGCAAACCGGGATAACAATCCATAGACATAAATCTGGACCCTTCGAGACGAAATATTTATCGGTTTATTGAACGCTCGTATTTCGCTATCAGGATGCGATATATCGCCAAATTTGAGAAGCTTTGATTGGAAGCGCTTGGTGGATTTTAATGACAGTATTTTTTCATCAACGGCAGCATCACAAGGGAATGCTTGTTTCGAATGTAGCAACGAAGAAGATCTTGGCAACTGCAGTAAATTAAAGTTTTGTCAGACCAACCAGGTTTGTAACGGTTGCCCTTTGTTTTTATCGATTTTCATTGTTTCTTCTGATTATGTCTGAGAGCAGATATATGGTGACTATGCGAGAGAGCACATTGATAGTGACTATGTCGGATCATATATATAGTGATTATGTCAGGGAGAATATATATGGTATGGTTATAAGATCTAATAAAGGATATGATCTCCTTCATATGTTAGTTATTCAAACACTGGGGAAAGTTTTAGCATGAACTAGTGATAGCAGAAAAAAGGCGATAAAAGGTAGACTGTCAATCTGTGTCATTGATTTGGATATCTCTTCAAACATACTCGCCATTTCGGTATCAAGTCAATTATATTTCAGATATACTTAAATAAAATGCTGATATTTATATTTGCTTCTCTCGCTTGCATTAGCAATGTTTGCAGAGGCTTTTGTGTTAGATGAACCCATGCTTCAGTATAGTCTAGGATGTCCTTCTGCAAAAGTAAGTACCTAAGTGAAATACCATTATTCAGTGATGTTCTCGAATGAGACATCATGATTGAGTCGTGACGGAGATATATTCCATTGCCACAATTGGCGAGGATGACGATTTTGAACATATCTTCATTTCTTGTAAGCCAGAGTACATTACATGGAGTACAATGGTGTACGGTTATCCCTGCAGAAGAGAGGATATTCATCTCACAAAACGAAGACAGTAGAAAGCTACTACACTGACAGAATGCATTGAAATCCCGATTTTATATTTGTCACCAATGTACTACGAAGTTTCGCGCTAATGAAATACAATCTACCCAGAAGCGACTAGCAACGATGCTATGACTATGTGCTCGCACATAGTTCTTGAATCTCGAACACATGTCTATAGACAATTCTTTCCGAAACTACGCTTTAATTCGACTGGACATTCCATGGATTCTGTATGTAAAAACTGATTACATTCGAGTAGAAGAATGCTGAAGGTCGGATACAGGTAGTTTGTGGATTGATAATTATCGGAGTAGGAAGCTCTCCGAGATTCAAGGTGTGCAAGATAAAGATAAACAAATTCAACATTTAATTTCCTCCGCTGGAAAATGTTTTCGGTGCAGTCGGTGTTTTAGTGGAGACTATATGTAATGATATTGGAAATTGGACGCCTCGCCCGTTTTTGCGCGCAATCGAATTACTCTAAATAACATTTCCAAAACGAGCTATATAGCTTCTGAAGCTGTTCATTCAAGGAAGTAGAAAATAGTCTTTCGAACACATGAATGAGAAGCATTTCGTATGGTATTTTTTGCTAGAAGGCGGCAAATGTGCTACATAATTTCGGAATATCATATTCTACAATTTAGGGGTGGATGCCCAGATGAAATAGAGTTTTTCGGACACAAATGACAGTTTTAACCATTTGCAGTTTTGATAATTTAGAAATGTACAATCACCCCACTATATTTGCTAATATACTGCACATATTTAGATGTGATTTGTGTAATGGCAACATTCGTAATGGCGACAATGCTGGGCCACCTCAAGCTCACTTTTCCGTTTAATTTTATGTATTTTTTATATATATTTCTGCTTCATAATTCCTCATTCGCGGTCATAAAAAAATAGCTGTACCTATTCAGAAGGTGGCAAATAATAATGTCTCAAAGTGAAAACTTATAATGCATACCTTATTTGTTACATATAGACAGGGCTGTCTAACCACTAGTATCGCAAATATGATGATCAATCTTATCTGTCCTGGGCATCTTGGGGCCTGTCCAGGTCCGGGGAGAACCATTTCGGCACCCCGCTAAATATTTTTCTTACACCTTGAAATAGGGGGCTGAAATTTACCACACTATACCATTGGGTCAAGCCTATCAGAAAATGTGAAAATGACATGTGTCCATGTGACCGGTCGTCTATCTTCTAAATCCTCTGAATAAGAAGCTTTCAGAAGTCATATAACTCGTTTTGGCGAGGTTATTTAGAGCAATTCGATCGCGTAAACACTGATAAAATTTCCAATTTCCAATATCATTGCTTTGATGACGTCACAGTGACGTCATTTTCAAAAAGTATTTTTTGGTCGATTTTCCGATCAGATTTATCGAATTTGTTTTATTTTTTTATTTCTTCGGAAAAACTGCACGATAAATTATAAATATGATAATCTGATGTGAAATAATATAGTTTTTGCCAGCATTTCCTCGCAGAAAAGCAAGAATTTTGAAGAATAATGACAAAAACCTCACTTTTCTGATACTCAACGTGGCGGCCATTTTTAATTTGCTCCTGATGATCTGCTCACAGAAATGTACGACACCAACTGAGATAAAGTACAAAGTCGTGGAGTATCAGCTCTCAATATTTTGTTGTTCCGGACATACCTTTCTCCATTATAATTTTTTCAGTATAAAAAAGCAAATGTGAGCTGAACCTACACCCCAACGTTGTACAGTACAGTACTGCGCATACATCTGAATGTCCGCTTCTAACAAAAAAAATAAAAAAAATGCCATCGGGACTTTTATAACCACTAATTAAGGTGTTTTTGGCTATCCCAATAGAGCGGTTTCACCAGCACGGATTTTTACGCCTTTCCGTGTATGGAAAATTGGGATTATTATCCATTCATTCACCTATGTCAGTAAATTATGGATTTGCTTGATATGTACTTAATGCACCCCGGTATACCAGTAGAGACAGTGATTAGCTTACCGATGGACAACCAATGGGTTTGGCATGCCACAGGCACATGTCAATACCAATATGTGACCCTGGTGAAAATACAGATCCAGTTACGCCTGTCTTTCGTTTTGGCCTCTCCATGACTTTTAAGTTAGCAGATGTTGACTGTGGAACATACAGACGAGAATATATTTGCAGAAGACACTATACACGTAGTCCAATCGGCAATGATATATGGCTGTGAATGAACTTTTTCAACAAATTTTTGTTAATAAATCGCACATGTGTGAGGAATGTGGTCTTGACGAGATACGTGGACTATGTTCACCTCATCTATTTTCCTTCTGGATAGGTTTATTAACGGAAAAAGCCTAATAGGCAAGAATGTTCGCAATCGAAGCATGGCTGTCTTCAGAAATCTCTCAGTAATTATCGTTGTATATGTATAAGGAGAGACGTCTGTGTCAAACGCCGTCTTGCTGGCACTGTCTAAGCTGTTGACAAAGTCTATTTCAAAGTATTATCCCGAGTTAATTTCCATTAATTGTTTTATTAATCATCACGGAATAAGTGCGTATTATCATATTAATCATCTCCAGTTAATTATTATGTTATTTTATTAAACTTTCCGGATTGATTATGTGTATTGTTTTATTAATCAGTCCGAAATATGTATCATCTCCGTCTAATTTCGAATATTATTTTAATAATCACCCTAATCAATGTTTTATTTCATGAAAAATGTCGGACGTGAGGCCTATATTACCCCAAGCTGATTCAAATCAGTACCTATTGCGTTTTTCAAAGAGTAGTGCAGTCCAATTTTCTCGAAATAAATCTATTCCTCTAACAGTTAACCGAGTTTTATTTCGCTTAAAACGAACCCAATCGATGACCCAAAATATTTTTTGTGGAATTTTAGATACCTCACTTGAGGAACTTTAACAGCTTTTATATGACCAAATGACTGTATAATATGTGAGAAACCGGATCCGCTCACTAGAACTTTTACTAACTATAAATTTCACGGAGGGGAGATATTCGCATATAAAGTATTAATAAGACACTATACACTGAATCCAATCAGCAACACGCGAGACAACTAGAACACCTATTCCATTGCAACCTGTATCAATTAGCGGAACCAGTGAACCAGGCGACGGACTGTCAGTTGAAACGATTTTATTCAAACCAATCTTTCAGTTCCACTCCAACAGTCTAAAATGGCAAAACTTGGTTCTATATTACAAACTTCACTATGTAGATGGATTCCCACTGTAACTAGTTTCACTGGTACTCCGGGCCAGGAAACTTCAGGTCTCTTCCTGGGCGGCAATGGAAAGCGACCTGTACATTGCTCTTGAAGCCTAGCCTTTCCAAAAGGCCAGTCTGGTTATCAGGACAGTCGTAGTACTCCAGCAGGATTTCAGAAGAGGGGTTGCAGATCACTAGTTTGAGGACGGTGGCTTGAACGTGGCAGGTCGTAGTTTGGGCAGGAAGGAAGGTAGTGGGACACACAACTGAGATACAGTTTCATCTTCAAACGGACGGTACTCATTTATGATGGAGTACCCAGTCCTCAATTGTTGTAGAATCCTTCACAAGGAAAGCGTTATGTACATCCACCCTGCGGTGTCCAGTGACTAATGGAAGGTTCTTCCTATCTCGGAGATTCCCCAACGGCGTTGCCACTTCCATAGGAGGAATCGCCTGGCTCCGGATTTGATGTCTCCTATACTACCGTTACAGTTGATACGCTCTTTGGAAAATTTTTGGCGTCCTTCGAATTGTTTTTCGTCAGTTCATCCTCCTTTTCATTGCCACAGAGGTTCACATGGCCTGTGGTACAGGGTATGTCGACTGCCGTCCTCTTTGGTAAATAAAGATTATAAGTTTTTTTTCACGCTATTATAGATATCGGAGAAGTTATCTGTCTTGGATAGAGCCAACAGTTACTGAAAACTATCTGTTCGTCAGTAAATACATGTATACTGCTGATGACGGTGATAGTGATGTTGGCTTCAACATGCTCCAGCGCAACCAGTACAGCTCCGCCAGTAAGATATTGCACCCGCAGCTATGGATCTGGACGATCTCACAGTGGACAGATCTCAGTTGTAGATAAAACCTCCAGGACAATGCCAGACAAGGCGAATGTGTTTCAAATTTCTTTTGAGTTACCGTCTCAATTTAGCTTGCTGACTACCTTATCGGTCCATTCCAGTTGATCCTTGAAGCTTGTCAATATGGAAGGAGACCTCGGCTTCCATCAGAAGGGTCCGGTTCTGAATGGTACTTCGTCGGATGTACTGGGTTTGGCAATAATTAGGGTGTTTTTGGCTATCCCAATAGAGCGGTTTCACCAGCACGGATTTTTTACGCCTTTCCGTGTATGGATTAACTTGGTTGGTATGAGATCTGCAACAATGTCTAAGACGAATTTAGTGAAGGCACTGTTTGCTTCTTCCACACAGCCGAATTATTGATCCAACCGAATCCAGTCTACTTTTTAATGAGCTTTACATTTTTGGAGTCACTATACTTCACAGTTCCGTCAATGTCCAAAATACAAGACTCTAGTCCGTCGTTCAATATTCAGTGATCGTCCATTAGAGAATATCAACATCCATAATCCAAAGAGCTAATTCATACAACAGATTTAACAAGTAATAAGTAACAAGTCCGTTCATTCAACCAATCAGAGGTACAGACCTGTGGCACGAGCTGCTGAGTGAAGTAGACATACGGCACCGACTACGTAATTTATCGTAACGGAATGTAACAGTTTAAGAAAAAAATATCCACAAAGAATAAAACAACCCGACAAATTGTTCTGATCACCGATCAGGCCGGTTTTTGCTCTGGTGAAATTTATTTCTTATTAACAGTATTAATAAATATACAGTTTAATAAAGTAGACTGCGTTATTCTATGAAATTCACAGTCGATCTGACATTTTATCATATCTCGAGGTCGTTCTGTGACTTATGTTTCAGCCAATATTCACGGACCTACCCGACAGTGCGGTGAGGTCACGTGTCTTGCTAAACTGGATTTTCCTAAACAATTCGTCTATTTCGGGTTGTTGTCATAACATACGGCTATGTTGTTTGATAAGTTCATAAATGTTTTTTCTACATATTTAATATCCCCATTGCATTGAACAATTAATCGTAAGAGAATATAATTTGGTTGAAAAGTGAGAGAGAGAGCGAGAGAATTAAGGTTTAACGTCGCGTCGCTGTGTAGCGGCGATCAAACAAAATTCTCAGTAAACTAATGCGTTAAAACAGGTACAAACATTAAAATTTGTACAACAAACCAATCTCTCTCAAATAATCTAAAATACAATCCTCCTTTACTCGGCTAAAAGGATCTTCCAGCGTAGTTGCTCGATAAAAAGTATCTCTTACAATCTTAAAATCTATGCAGTCTATGAGAATATGTTTCACCGTGACATTTCCATGACATGGAATACACCTTGGGACCGGCTCCTGTTTTAGTAAATATTCGTGGGTTAGTCGTGTATGACCGATCTTACATCGTCTAATCATGGCCTGATCGAAACGCTTCTGACTGTTCAGATGCGTATAACCAACACTTTTGTTGAACTCGTGAAGATTGTTATTATCCATAGTATCCCATAAAGATTGAAACAGCTTTCCTACATAAGCACAGATAGATGGTCTGAAATCGCTGTATGGGATTCCAACAGAATCAACTTCTTCATCTAGAGCTGCCTTAGCCAATCTATCCGCTTCAGTATTGCCTTTGATGTCAACGTGACTAGGCACCCAACAAAACACAATATCTGTTGATCAAATCTAGTATCATATAATTGTAGAATTTTCAAGATGAGTTGAATTTCCACTTTTAATCGCTTTAAGGCATGATAGTGAATCCGAGAATATGACATATTTTTTCCTTCTAGTGGATCCAATACCTTCTAAAGCTGATAATAGAGCTTTTGCTTCTGCAGTAAATATGGATCTTTTACCTGGTAACCGACAGGTTTTAGTTTTGGAACTAAAGATAGTAGCACATGCTACTCTTTCACCATCTTTAGAACCATCGGTATAAATAGCCTGATGTGATCTGTATTTTTCTCTCAGTAGACGAAATTCTTGTGTATACACGAGCTGGCTCGTGTCTGTCTTTTTATATTTCGTCAGTGAAATATCTACTTCTGGTTTGGCTAACTGCCACGGTAGAGTTGGCAAGAGCTGGTTTGGTAAAATTTGACTAACTTTAATACCAGCTGCTATAATGTGTGGTTTCATACGGACTCCAAGTGGTGGAATAATCGACGGTTTCTTTAAATAGAAATCTGCGTACTGAGTGTTGAAAACACAGTTATATGTAGGATTTGAGTGGTTCGAACGCAGTTTTGTGATATATTGCAGCGATAGTTTAATCCTTCGAAATTCTAAAGGAAATTCATCCGCTTCGACATACAAGCTTTCTTTTTTGATGTTCTGAACGCACCGAGGCAAAGTCTTAGCCCTTGATGGAGAATAGGGTCTAGCTTTGCAAACAATCCACCATTGTAAACAATAGAAGCATAATCGAGTTTGGAGCGAACAAGTGATCGATATAAATGGAGAAGAGTTTGCTGATCTCCTCCGCACTTATAGCTGGCAACTACTTTCAACAAATCTAGAGCTTTCGTGCATTTGTCTTTTAAGCAATTTATCTGTGATTTGAATGTTAGCCGTTGGTCAAACAATATGCCTAGGAATTTGACCTCTTTTACCAATTTGATTTCAGTTCCGTCTAATGTAAGTTCTGGATCTTTGTGCTGGAAATATTTTCTGCAAAAGTGTATACAATTTGTCTTAATGTTCTCTCTATATTGTGTACATTTCCCACTACACGATATGTTGAAATCGTCTACAAAAAGTGAACCATCAAATGATTTATTCAGAACTGCAGCCAAGCTGTTGATCTTGATATTAAACACAGTAGTAGACAAAATACTGCCCTGTGGGACACCCTGGTCTTGATCAAAATGATCAGACATAGTTGTACCCAAACGAATTTGGAATTGTCTATCAATCAAAAAGTTGGACATAAAAACGGGTAAACGGCCTTTTAATCCCTTATTTTGAAGATTTTTCAGAACCCCGTATTTCCATGTAGCATCATAAGCTTTTTCTAAATCAAAAAAGATACAAACCACATGTTTATTCTTAGCGAAAGCATTGTTGACATACGAATCTAATCTGACTAAATGAACATTGGTACTTCTATTTTTACGGAAACCAGCTTGAATATCAGTAAGTTTCTTTTCAGGCGATCATTTATCATGCGTTCCATTGTTTTGCAGACACAGCTAGTCAGTGAAATTGGACGATAATTACCAGGATCTGTATGGTCACGACCAGGCTTTGGTGCTTGTATAACTAGGGCATTATGCCATGACGGAGAAAAGTCTTCTCTTGTCCAAAGTCTATTGAATATACGTAATAGAATTTCTAGAAAGAATTCCGGTAGATGTTTCAAAAGCTGATAATGAATATTATCAGGGCCTGCAGCAGAATCGTTAGCTTTTGTGAGAGAAGCATGAAGTTCGTCAATTGTAAACATAGCGTGATAGCCTTCATGGTTACCGGAGGGGAATTTCATTTCATTTTCCTACTCCGAACCACATTTAGGTACATAATTTTGTGACGACGAGTTTTTGGCAATTGTTTCGCCTAATTTATTTGCAATTTCTACTCTGTCAGTAATCACCTGGTTTCCATCATTGAGATAATGAACACTGGACTTGGAGCTTTTACCTTTTATTCTTTGGATCATATTCTAAACTTTTGTTATAGGAGTATGAGTATTTATCTTAGAAACATCATTTCTCCAAGAATCACGTTTATTCTGTTTAATGGTTCTACGAGCTTCAGGATTAGGATGTCGGCGAAAATATCGTTCGGCCTTCTTCCTACATTTTCTTGCTTCTTTGCAATCATCATTAAACCAAGGTTTCTTGATATGTGCAACTCCTGAAGATGTGGGAATGGTTTGGTTGGCAATTTCTATCAACATATCTGAGAATAACTGTATAGGATCTGGAACATCAGCGAAGGAGACTGCTTGTAGTTTTTGTGAACAAAGCTTTTCAAACTTCGGCCAGTTTGCTTTCTTGAAATTAAACCTTGTGGAATGAAGGTCATCCGTTCAATGAACAGCTTTTAAGACAGTGGGAAAGTGATCACTTCCACAAAGGTCATCATGGACAGACCAAGAAAATTCTTCAAGAATAGGAAGGTCGCAAAGTGAGATATCTAATGCTGAATAGGTTCCATGAGCCGATGAAAAATGTGTATAAGAACCATCATTAAAAATACACAAAGAATTGATATAAAATGTTCAAGAATTTTACCTTTACAATTGTCTTCATTATCTCAGAGGATATTACGGCCGTTAAAATCGCCCATCATTAAACAAGGTTTCGGGAGTTGATCGTAAAGAAGTTCACTAAGCCGGAGACTACTAGAAGAAGGTATGTACACTGTGCATAATGCGAAAACAGAATTCAAGGTAATACGAAATGCTACAGCTTGTAAATCTGTCACTAAATCAACAGGACTGTGGAAAACACCCATTTTAACCAATATTGAAGAACCGCCTGTAGCTTTTCCATTTTTGTCTAAAGCGTAGGAATGATAAGGTGTGTAATGGCGAAATTTAAATTTGTCTTTATCTGCTTTCTTCAGAAAGGGCTCGTTGAGACAAAAAGCTAATGGTTCATAATCTTGAGTTAATAAGTGGAGTTCATTCACATTTTGCCAAACTCCTCTGCAATTCCACTGAATGATAGTTGGTGACTGAGCCATTTTTAGTCTGTATAAAGAAATAAAATACAAAACTGCCCAAGCCAAGATATATACGGTTAACTTAGCCATTATGCGCGTTTTATTTTGGGTAAAATTGAATTTGTCTGGAACTTCCTTGATACAGTTAATTTGAAACTGGTCACAGAGATATTATGAGGACATTTCCTTTTGTGGGTTCGGTACAGATGGTAATCTTCGGGTCGTCTATACTGAGGGTTTGACCCCCCACTAAACTGTTAATTCGTGCTGATCATAACGGCCTTCTCGACACAGACAATTGCATGTCGGAGATAACCTGGGTTATTCCCCAAAAGGATTCCCACATATGTCACATACTCGAGCCGATAATTGCCCTTGTCTTATTTGGTCCCTTATATGTGTTGTAATCTAACTTTTAGTGGTCGGTTTTATTAGATTAAGTTTTATTTATGACACACAACACGACGAGTTAAGTTTGATATATATTCTTTATTCTTTATACCCACTTTGGCTTATGGGGGCACACAGCTCACCATCGTTATGCAAGATTACAAACAGATCGACGGATAATACCAATGGCTATAACTGTGTGCCCCATAGGCATAGCATATACACATTACGTATAATCCCATGGAAGAAGCAGGAGCAATTATACATGTACCTAAGCAGAGTGCAGCAGGAGCTGCCTAAATAGACCGCGGGAGCCGTCTATCATACATGTACCTAAGCAGAGTGCAGCGGGAGCTGCCTAAATAGACCGCGGGAGCCGTCTATTATACATGTACCTAATGCAGAGTGCAGCGGGAGCTGCCTAAATAGACCGCGGAAGCCGTCTATTATACATGTATCTAAGCAGAGTGCAGCGGGAGCTGCCTAAATAGACCGCGGGAGCCGTCTATTATGCATGTACCTAAGCAGATTGTGTCTATTATATATGTACCTAAGCAAAGTGCAGCGGGAGCTGCCTAAATAGACTGCGGGAGCTGTCTATTATGCATGATGATGTAAGATTATGTATGATTGAGTGCATGGAGAGTGTGCTGGAATCCATCTTGGGGGTAAATGAATGTATGTAAATATAGTGGGGGCACACAGCTCACCATCGTTATGCAAGATTACAAACAGATCGACGGATAATACCAATGGCTATAACTGTGTGCCCCATAGGCATAGCATATACACATTACGTATAATCCCATGGAAGAAGCAGGAGCAATTATACATGTACCTAAGCAGAGTGCAGCAGGAGCTGCCTAAATAGGCCGCGGGAGCCGTCTATCATACATGTACCTTAGCAGAGTGCAGCGGGAGCTGCCTAAATAGACCGCGGGAGCCGTCTATTATACATGTACCTAATGCAGAGTGCAGCGGGAGCTGCCTAAATAGACCGCGGAAGCCGTCTATTATACATGTACCTAAGCAGTGTGCAGCGGGAGCTGCCTAAATAGACCGCGGGAGCCGTCTATTATGCATGTACCTAAGCAGAGTGTGTCTATTATATATGTACCTAAGCAAAGTGCAGCGGGAGCTGCCTAAATAGACTGCGGGAGCTGTCTATTATGCATGATGATGTAAGATTATGTATGATCGAGTGCATGGAGAGTGTGCTGGAATCCATCTTGGGGGTAAATGAACGTATGTAAATATAGTGGGGGCACACAGCTCACCATCGTTATGCAAGATTACAAACAGATCGACGGATAATACCAATGGCTATAACTGTGTGCCCCATAGGCATAGCATATACACATTACGTATAATCCCATGGAAGAAGCAGGAGCAATTATACATGTACCTAAGCAGAGTGCAGCAGGAGCTGCCTAAATAGACCGCGGGAGCCGTCTATCATACATGTACCTAAGCAGAGTGCAGCGGGAGCTGCCTAAATAGACCGCGGGAGCCGTCTATTATACATGTACCTAATGCAGAGTGCAGCGGGAGCTGCCTAAATAGACAGCGGAAGCCGTCTATTATACATGTACCTAAGCAGAGTGCAGCGGGAGCTGCCTAAATAGACCGCGGGAGCCGTCTATTATGCATGTACCTAAGCAGAGTGTGTCTATTATATATGTACCTAAGCAAAGTGCAGCGGGAGCTGCCTAAATAGACTGCGGGAGCTGTCTATTATGCATGATGATGTAAGATTATGTATGATTGAGTGCATGGAGAGTGTGCTGGAATCCATCCTGGGGGTAAATGAACGTATGTAAATATAGTGAAGTCCCCTTTTGGTGGTGAATTTAGGGGTTGGTGGTGGGTAACGCAAAATAGCTTAAAAAACTGGATTGTACTAATGTGCATAGAGCTCAGCATGGACCGATCAAATATGGCGACGATGAAAGATGTTTCAGACAAAGGGAAATACCCGTATGTAAACAGTGTCGCGGGATCTCGTGGAATCTCACGAGAAGAACTTGTTATGTGTCACAAACAACATTTGATTCTTCGCATCAAATTTCCATTTATGACACACAACACGACGAGTTAAGTTTGATATATATTCTTTATTCTTTATACCCACTTTGGCTTATGGGGGCACACAGCTCACCATCGTTATGCAAGATTACAAACAGATCGACGGATAATACCAATGGCTATAACTGTGTGCCCCATAGGCATAGCATATACACATTACGTATAATCCCATGGAAGAAGCAGGAGCAATTATACATGTACCTAAGCAGAGTGCAGCAGGAGCTGCCTAAATAGACCGCGGGAGCCGTCTATCATACATGTACCTAAGCAGAGTGCAGCGGGAGCTGCCTAAATAGACCGCGGGAGCCGTCTATTATACATGTACCTAATGCAGAGTGCAGCGGGAGCTGCCTAAATAGACCGCGGAAGCCGTCTATTATACATGTACCTAAGCAGAGTGCAGCGGGAGCTGCCTAAATAGACCGCGGGAGCCGTCTATTATGCATGTACCTAAGCAGAGTGTGTCTATTATATATGTACCTAAGCAAAGTGCAGCGGGAGCTGCCTAAAAAGACTGCGGGAGCTGTCTATTATGCATGATGATGTAAGATTATGTATGATTGAGTGCATGGAGAGTGTGCTGGAATCCATCTTGGGGGTAAATGAACGTATGTAAATATAGTGAAGTCCCCCAAAGCTATGTAATTTATTACATAGTGACCCCCAAGATGTGAAATTAGATACTATCCAGCAGAACTTAAATGTAGTTATGAAGTAACCGGCAACAAATAGTTATATATATATAATAATAATAAAAAACATTTCATACTATCTATAATTATGTCAACTAAAGTTAGTCCTTGTAACATTTGCTATATAATATATGACTACATCGTGCACGAAACCAACGATATGTATGAAATATCTAATATACATAAACGATATTTGAACTGTGACTATCAAATAGGTTGGCACATGAACATAATACGATCTACTTGATAATTCACTTGGCATACTTTCGAATAAGCACAATAGAAAAACAATATTCAAATGATGTAAGAATAAATCCGATAAAACAATACTGACAAGGTTGTATATCACCATACTATAAAATGTAAATGTGTTACATATTATGGGACTGTTGCCATCGCAAGTTGCGCTTGTCGTATGGACTGACTAGAAGTTCGGATGTAACGATTATACGAATCTGATGACCATCTCCCAAGTATTTTAATCATGTGATCTTGTATCCCTGCATCCGCGGCTGAAGACGCAGCTCCAACGCGGAAACTATGACCGGAATAGTGAGTTGGATCAAGTCCAAGTCGTACTAACACGTGATTTAGGTTCAGAAGGAACATTTTTCGTGTCAGTGGTTGACCGTTTGCTGTGATAAATAAAGGATCGTTTGGACTTGCACTGATTTGTAACCGATGTTTTATGTAAGTACGGACTGCTTGAACTGGGCAGAGCACATTCTGATTTTTGTGCAATGTAACAACAACACCTTTCCTAAATGGATCTGTTTTTGATGTCTTAAGTTTGAGCATAGCACAATCATTGACCGAATCAAAACTAACATCTGCAATACAAAGGTGAATATTATGATCAAACTTGGAAACATTTATAGTAAATTCTCCACATCGGAGGAAGCCGAAGAAAGCTACCTTGACAACAGTTGCCATCATCATATCATCGAATGGTGAAAAAAAATCCTCTTTTCAAGGCATTACACAATTTCAAAGCTATTTCTGCAGTAATGGGCATTCTGGTTTTGCGGTGTAGCTCCTGATCTTTCTTTATACCTCTACATATTATATTCAACCGTTCTAATGCGTGTCCACAGGAGGATAACAACGGGTTTGGAAGACCCGCTGCAAGGTATGCAAATCTTACCCCCGATAAGTACAAGTTAATGGTGGACCAGCAAAAGTGCAAACGTTTATGACAGTATGTCACGAACAAAATTAACAAATCTTCAGATATGGCAGGTAAGTTCGATGGCGAACATGCAATATTATGAAGGTTGACGAATTTCACAAAATGGGATAGTCCTGTGTGATACACTTTTCTAGTCCGATGTGTAATTGAACCGTGCCACAACTGTTTTGCCTCATTATCTAAGGCAGGATCACTTCGGCGAATGGCGGACACTGTTGCTTGATGTGGTCTGCATCCGGAGCCAGTCGCCGAAACCTCTGGAATTGAAAACGTGAAATTGCATCGGTTATTTCATTTCGACGTCCTGGCAAATGTTCTGCTTGAATAATGAAATTGCCCTTCATTGCTGTCAAGGTTAATCGGCGAACAAATTTCATTATCAATTTACACTTAGTCGCAGAACGACCTTTCTTGATAATGTTCACAGTTGCCAGATTATCACAATGAAACCTGAGCCGCCGCTGAGACCACTGACTGCCCCATAACATGGCGGAGACGACTATTGGGTATAGTTCGAGCAGTGCCATAGAAGCTTCACCTTTATCTAAAGTTTTCATTTCTGGTGGCCAGTGTTCACAAAACCAGTGTCCCTGAAAATAACCTCCAAAACCTAAAGTTGAGGAAGCATCTGTGTATAGATGCAGGTCATCGGCATTGACAACATTGCTATGGAGAAAGAAATGAATTCCATTCCATGCTTCCAGAAAATCTTTCCATAGTGATAATTCTGATAGACAGTCCTGATTCAAATATACATGATGGTGTAATTCCCGCACAGTAGTGGACAGATGTAGCATAAATGAAACAAAGGACCTCCCAGGCACTATCACTTTTGCTGCAAAATTTAAGTGGCCCAGCAGGGACAGCAGTTCTCGTTTTGTTATGGAACGTTTTTCCATGACTGATTGGATTTTTTGTGTGATTCGGTCTTTTTTGTCTGCTGGAAGGTAAGCTTGCATGTTGTCAGAGTCAAGTCCAATTCCCAAATATTCAAGTTCATGTGTTGGGCCAACAGTTTTATGCGGTGCCAGAGGAATATTCAGGATTTTGAATAGCCTTGTCATGATAGCCATTGTTCTCCACGCACATGTGTATTCTTTATTAACACATAAAAAATCATCAAGTAAATGTATCACAAAATGTACTCCATATTTGTGTTTCGCAATCCAACAGATTGCCTGTGATAAATAGTCAAAGATTTTTGGACTTGACCTGGAACCGAAAACTAATCGAACATAAAAATAATATAGGCCTTGCCATTTGATGCCATGGAGATGCCAGATGGACGGATGTAAAGGCACCTGTTTAAAAGCGTCCGTGATATCGAACTTGCACAATTGTGCCCCACGCCCAACTTTATTAATCTGTGTAATGGCATCATCGACTTTAACATATGACAGGGAGTATGTCTTTGTCTATGAGATCATTGAGACTAGATACATCTGGCTGATCATGAGGAGCCGAGAGATCGACCACCAGTCTCTTCTTCTTTGAGTATTTACCTTCTGCAATGCTCAATGGATTGATGCGATAGATTGTATAGGGCGGGGATGCAAACGGGCCAATAATGTACCCTTTTTTCAGTTCGGACTGCAGTAGTGTTGTTGTTGCTTCTGGGTCTTTTCGTGCAGAAAGGTTATTTTTGCATTCGTAAGGCATTTCTGTCACCCCAGTCATAAATCCATCTTTTAAACCAGAACACAGATATTCTACGAATGATTTATTTGGGTGACCCGACAGTTCTTGTTGTAACCTATCCACATCTATTGGTGTGCTGGCTTTGGTGTGTGTCACCGAAAACTCGTCAACCAGTCACTTGGTATCAGTGGACTGGGTGACGTTTCTGGCTTTTGTACAACGCGTCACTGGATGATTTCCCTTGCATTTCGTGCAGACATGCGAAAAAGGACATGTTTGTCTTGTACATCCAAAGTCGCCATTGAAATTATTACATATTTCCTGACCATTGTGCATAATTCTAAGTCGTCCCCTCTTGTCATTCTCCGTGTGTGGTGTATATTCTCGTCCACGTTCGCGTCCATAGTCACGCCCAAAGTTGCGCCCATAGTCACGTCCATATCTGGCTTCGCTGAATTGCCTCTGTGGGCAAAAATCGAATGGGTGTATCACACTGTGGCAAATTGAGCACGATGCTGCTCTACGTCCGGCCGTCAGCCTACTGAAAATATCATTGTCTCGAACAGACCAATCTACTTTCACATTCTTTTGCTCCAAGAAAGCTGCAGCCCTAGTAGCAAATTGCACATGGTAGTCATAGAACAGGCTACCTCCGAAACTATTTGCCATTTCAACAATGTCAGCTTCATATAAGTCCAGTTCTTCTCGCCTCTCGGGGAAACCGAGTGGACGTGTTTCACACATGACAGCTTTGTACTTCCCAAAAGCGACAAGAAATTCGCTTAATGTCAGAGTTTTATTTAATCGGCGATCGGGATTGCCCTTTATTTGTATTTGATTTCCTGCCAAGTCCATAATTGTTCGGTTATCTGACCTTTCGTGTATGGGGATCAAAAGTGATGCCAAATTGACATATTTACCTTCTGTAATTCTCTGTTGTAAAGCCTTTGGAACAGTGACGATCTTGGGAAGGTCATGCGATGGGATCCCGAAACGATTTCTTACATTCGGTGGCATTGTATTTGTTGCTGCTGCAATCCCTCCAAATACTGGGTGTTCCGTTTCAAAACGAATTGGCGAATTGTCCACATCGGCGGCTGTTTGCAGCGTGTAACGTTCATTACGTTCATTGTTGTTGTTGTTGTTGTTCAGAGCCTCGCTCTGAATGCCCGCACTATTTCCGGTTGACGCACTCGCTCCGGCCGCCATGTGCTGAATAGTCACGGTGTCTTGCATGATCCCGATGGATTGCCGTAATTCTTGAATGTCCCTGTTGGTCGTTGATCCTTCAGTTCTTTCTTCACGCATTAAATTTGGGGATTGGTCGACATCGCTGGCATTGAGGTCTTGGTTACGGACTCCAGAGGGGGGTGGAATCGTGGCGCGTCTTTCCCGATTTATTTCCAAAGTCCGCAATAAATTTTTTCTGGTCATGTTTGCGGGCATAAATATTCCCAGGGCCTCCAATTCCTGTCGTAGTTGTAGCCCCGACCAATTTGTTGGGTTTGCTCGGTCCAACCTGGAGTTTGAACGGACTTCAGACGTGTTTCTCGTTTTTGAGCGGCCCCTGTCCACGGCATCTTCATCGGTCCGAACATCGTCGCTTATTGGGCTAGGGATGTCATCTGCCATCCGTTTACGACCTCTCGTTCTCATGTGTCGTTCCATAGTTTTTGTTCTCCGTGAAATGATTATTTAAGTCCTACGATAGATGGATTGTACTAATGTGCATAGAGCTCAGCATGGACCGATCAAATATGGCGACGATGAAAGATGTTTCAGACAAAGGGAAATACCCGTATGTAAACAGTGTCGCGGGATCTCGTGGAATCTCACGAGAAGAACTTGTTATGTGTCACAAACAACATTTGATTCTTCGCATCAAATTTCCAACAACTACAGACGCACTTTCAGTGTGAGTGTCTCCTGTCGATGAGGATAGGAAAAATACGAATAAGTACTCATTCACCTGTTGACTGATACGTATGTGTACATCGTGTATGTGGCTGCGTTGAGCTCATATATGTGGGAACGGCTGGTGTACGAGAACATCTGATGGATTTGTATTAGACAGAATTAAATCTTAATCTTTCTTATCTTCTCTTCCGATGACTAGATGCTAATCACTATTCATCACGTGCAAAATAGGATTTGGATTTGTCTATTTCCCCTTAATGCGTTATAAGAACATTGGGTAAAAGAATACTGGTCAGTGATAGGGATTTGCCGATGTCTTACCGTCTTCAATAAAAACTATTGAACATCGGATCTGACGCTGGTATCTCACATGATCAACTTCAATCAAATGACATTTTCTTTGGCTTTTACGTGGATGTTGCCATTCCCCGCACACACATATGTGATAAACCGGACCTGCTCAGGGAGTTTTGGAGATGCTTTCGCGATAAGGATGACTGGCGTGTGACACGGGTAAAGCCGAGGAAGGGAAGGAGGTAGCCATGTGATTTAGGCGATGTTCTAATTGGCGTACGTGTGATTACAACAAACATGCAATGACGGACACGAAATTTGCTTCGAGCGTTGGCTGTCTCGTAAATTTGACACATGGACTAAGAGTTTCGACGGCCTTGTCACGGCTAAATTTCCAAAAAAAAAATCGTAAGTTAAATAACAATCATCTCTCTGATTGCGCGCACGGTGCTAATTAGAATGACTAAAGCACTCCCGGGAAGACTGAGTAATGGCTATGGTGGTTTGGGATCGGCGTTATACAACCCTCTACAATTCCTTAATTATTGGATTACTGTAACCCTAACGCCCATGAATAAGACTGAGGACGGAGACAATCTATTCAAATGTTCAAAGCGGAAGGTGTTCCAGATAGTGTCCCTTCGGACGAATGATCCTTCCGCAATGAGCATAGTGTTGATCCGCTAAGAACGAGACACACATTGTATAAGAGACTGTATGGCATGTGCATCGAACTCGAGCTTTATATAAAGCTTTCACATTGAGCAATAGTTATCGCCTTCAATTAACTTGATTACATCTTCATACTTATTATAATAACGTGCGAAATTATTTGACAAAAATGTTTTATAGTTCCGCAATTATATTTTGCGGCGGTAAATGATATAATAAAATGATGATTCACTTTGTTTGATTAATGGTTCCTGAAGATGTGGGGCTCTCTTCGACCACTGACTGAGCTCGTTCTCAATTTTCCTAATTTTGTAACGTGATTTATTAAATAACTATCTATGATATGAACACAATATAAGGAAATCGGCCTGCTTCATATGGCCACCAAATCGAGCCAATATGAGGAAGGCGGCCCAATAAGGGAAAGCCAGTCCAATACGGGAAAACAGGGCCAATATGACTTTCAACATGGCGATGTTGACGCTGATGATCATCGATTCATGATCTTCTCCGAATGATATCACTGTATTCTCATACCTTGAACGGATATTCAGTACCTCCTGTGATAATTTTCGATAGATCTATACGTATCGGTACACAAACCTTGAAATCAAGTGTGATGAGTCATACTGAAATAGACTAGAGTGACGGGAGCGTGACATCGACTTGCCAAGCACATCGCAGACGACAAAACACTGATCCAACACTTAAAACAGTGCAATGATGAACGAAGCTACGGCTAGCGATATTTTATGACAGAAGATGATGCCATATTTGCTGCTAGAAGAGCTAATCACGTGTGGATGGAAACGATAAAAATTTTAGATGTGAACGAACCACCTGAACGATGACATTCAAAACTAGGGAATCAATAGGTCTTCGATTCCCAAATCGGACAGGATTTGGATCAATTCAAGGTTGTATTTTGCCTCACCGTTCTCATCAAATAAAATTTTATTTCATTATATATATTGTATGATTAAAATTTCATCTGCTTCTATCTTTTCGACTCCCGTTTTCTACGTTTGAGAACCCTGCCCAGGTTGAAGATAATCGGTCTATTCACCGTCCCGATTATCGTCGTGGATTATCGTTACTGTAGAGGGAATCTATTTTCCGACTATAGTGTTACTTCGAAACCACATTAATCGTGGGAAATAAGGCTACTGTCAGGGAAGAAATATATATCCTGATTTGGGGGAGTCGCTGCATGTACTAAAATATTCCTAGATACATGTGTTATAATCGATGAAAAAAGCTTGTTGGTGAGTTATTTAGTAAAAATGTCATTAACCAAGTGTTTCCACATTGAGAGCAGTCTGCAGTGGCGTTTACGTAGATGTTCTCTAAGATTTTGCCAGTCTGCTTTTCTAAAGTTATAAATCTCTCTGGTTATCTTTGGTTTCTTAGACACTTTCACGGCGACGTTAAACTCCGCGAGTTTATGATCGATGTCCATTGGTGGATCACTCACTTCTGGGGTTGAGATTTGTTCTAGAAAGTTTGTGAGGACAAGGTCGAGGATATTACCATCCGTATGAGGAGCTGACCGTACATGTTGGAATAGGCCAAATGTACTCACTAATTCACAAAAATCTGTTGCCGTTGAGCTGGCTCCCTGTTTCGGAATGTAAAGGTTCCAATCGATGTCGGGGACATAAAAATCTCCTAGCAGCACAATTTTATTAAAATCATCAGCCCTGACCATTTGCAGTGTCTGACATAGATTGGTGTTGAATAAGTGGTCTCCTTCAGGGCGATATGCAGTAATAACGGCAATTTTCTGCGCGTTGTTTGGTCTTATTTCACACACGAGAATTTCACTCGTGGCTGGTTCCAGCTCGTCACGTCGAATGCAGTCAATTTCGTGACGCACTGGTAAAAGAACCCCGCCACTCCGGTGGTTATCATTTCTGTCTCGGCGTTTTATACTATAGCCACCTGGCAGGATTTCGGTGTCCTTTATATTTTTGTCGAGCCAGGTCTCTGTTACGGCTACCACGTCCGGTACCGGGCTGTTAGAACAAATCATTCCTTGGAATTGAGCTAGTTTGTTTTTAGTTTTACTCACAGTTTTTATAGACCTTGTGTTCAGCAAGAAGAATAAGAGTCCCTTGTTTCGGCTCCTATGTGCTGGAGTGCCTTGGTCGTAACTTGCGCCAGCTATACTATCGTTCAATACGCTATTATCGTGTGTACCGGTATCTCATTTGAATATATTTAAATTCACACCCGATACATCAGCGAAGGGCAGTTGTGAAGAAAAACAGAAGGGACATACCCAGGTATCATTAGAGATCAGCCCAATCTCTGACAACTGCATGTACGTTTCAACGGTCATGTCAATACATTTCCTATACAACCAGTTATCACATAAGTTACATTGTATGCCATGTTGGTTGGATTTGACAGAATTCTGACAGGCAAAACACGGACACTTTATAGGGTCAGGATTCAACTGAATGTCACCCGATAATAGAAGACATACGTTCAGTGATACTCTGCTTGGACTCGGACTGTACCTTAAGTCGGTCTTGTTTTGCCGCCATTTTGACCAAGGCTTTGTTATTCCCAGCCGGTCCCAGATGATAGATTCTCCAAATTTATGGATTACGCGGTCATGGATTTTCATAAGAAATATTCCCACAGGGTCCAGGTGACTGAGTTCATCTTCCTCGGTCAACCCACAGCAAATACTATTTGTGAGACTATAAAAAATGGCTAAAACTCGGAGAGCAAATAAAACAGCGTCTACACCGGCCGCCATCTTGTAATGCATTAAATGAAGCGTACAGGAAATATGTGCCGAGACCGAGACAGACGGAAAGAGGAATAACAGAGGAAAAACAGTAAACGATAACTATAGTGACTTACACGCTGAGATGAATGAGATACTCCCATTTTGATAAAAGTAAACCCGATTCGAATTAATCACACACTACATCTAATTCTTATCTATATCATGTATATGTTTATAGGTAAACGATGATGCTGTCTTACAAATAGACTCGACAATCGTGGCGCCACAGCTCGCATAACTCCAGAATCCCTTACTGCTTTTTGGTTGTACCACAATATTCTTGTGTGCAGTTACAAATATCTGAGTACTTATCGTCATACAAGATACAAGATCAAATTTCCACATTTCAGTACTCTATAACGATCAGATAGAATATGATATGATGAAAGGAAGCAATAAGCCTGCTGATGACATGCATGGCTTACTTTACTCCCGTGTTTCAAGACATTATGATGAACACTATGTGGTCGTTTGGAAGGCCATTTGGCTGAACCGTAACAGCTAATATCGCCGATTTCACTTTTTCTCTTTTCTCCGTCTTTCGGGGTGGTTGCACTGGTTATTTTGGATGGTTTATCCCGCTTAACACGAAACAGAACTATAAATACGCCATCGAAGATTAGGGATGATGAAGTCACAGCACATTAATATTAAAGTAGCATGTGTAAATTTAGAAAAAATTATTTTCTTACTACCCCTCCAATAATGAGTTTACTATCCATCACCTCTATCTCCTGAGATAAAATATTAATCTCTTTTATTCGTATAGTTTTGAGTATAAATAAATGATACTCTATTTTATTGCTTACCGCTAGAGATTTACAGACAAGTTCTTTTCGAAGGATACCTTTATATGAGAGCAAAGTATGCCGAATAACTTCCAAAATTGATTATTCAATAGTTCCGAAAAACATTCTTGTCATGCTGGCAAACTAAAACATTCTTCGCTCGTCGTCATGTAGACTGGATGAATCTCTATTTCATATGTACTATTTTTGATAAATAAATAAAAAAAAAAAAAAAAATGGATTTTTAGCCCACCATCACCAGATGGTGGGCTGTTCAAATCGCTTTTCGTCCGTGGTCCGTCCGTCCGTCCGTCGTCTGTCGGTAAACAATTTCTTGTTATCGCGATTTCTCAGGAACTACAGTATGGATCTTTCTCAAATTTGGTACACAGGTTCCCCTTGGGGTCTAGTTGTGCAAGATACCTTTTCTGGTCAGATTCACAAATCCAATATGGCCACCAGGCGGCCATCTTGAATTTCCCCATGAAACCTTGTTATCGCGATTTCTCAGGAACTACTGCATGGATCTTTCTCAAATTTGGTACACAGGTTCCCTTTGGGGTCTAGTTGGGCAAGATACCTTTTTGGTCAGATTCGCAAATCCAATATGGCCACCAGGCAGCCATCTTGGATTTCTCCATGAAACATTGTTATCGTCATTTCTCAGGAACTACCTCATGGATCTGTCTCAGATTTGGTACACAGGCTCCCCTTGGGTTCTAGTTGTGCAAGATACCTTTTTTGGTCAGATTCGCAAATCCAATATGGCCACCAGGCGGCCATCTTGGATTTCCCCATGAAACCTTGTTATCGCGATTTCTCAGGAACTACTGCATGGATCTTTCTCAAATTTGGTACACAGGTTCCCCTTGGGGTCTAGTTGTGCAAGATACCTTTTCTTGTTCGATTCGAAAATCCAATATGGCCACCAGGCAGCCATCTTGGATTTCTCCATGAAACATTGTTATCGTCATTTCTCAGGAACTACAACATGGATCTTTCTCAGATTTGGTACACAGGTTCCCCTGGGGGTATAGTTGTGCAAGGTACCTCTTTTGGTCAGATTCGCAAATCCAGTATGGCCACCAGGCAGCCATCTTGGATTTCCCCATGAAACTTTATCGTCATTTCTCAGGAACTACTGCATGGATCCTTCTCAAATTTGGTACACAGGTTCCCCTTAGGGTCTCGATATGCAAGACGCCTTTTTCGGTCCAAATCAAAAATCCACTATGGTCACCAGGCGGCCATCTTAGACTTCCTCATGACATTTTGTTATCGTGATTTCTCAGGAACTACTGCCTGGATCTTTCTCAAATTTGATACACAGGTTCCCCTTGTGGTCCAGTTGTGCAAGATTCTTGGTCCGATTCCCAAATCCAATATGTCCATCAGGCGGCCATCTTGGATTTCCCCATGAAACTTTGTTATTGCGATTTCTCAGGAACTACTGCATGGATCATTGTTAAATTTGGTACACAAGTTCTTCTTGTCGTCTAGTTGTGCAAGATACCTTTTCTGGTCCCATTCGAAAATCCAATACGGCCAACAGGCGGCCATCTTGGATTTTCCCATGCAGCTTTGTTATCGTGATTTCTCAGGAAGTACTGCATGTATCTTTCTCAAATTTGGTACACAGGTTCCCCTTGGGATCTAGTTGTGCAAGATACCCTTTTTGCGGCCCGAATCGCAAATCCTATATGGCCACAAGGCGGCCATCTTGAATTTCCTCTTGAAACTTTGTTATCTTGAATTATCAGGAAATATTTCATGGATCTTTCTGAAATTTCGTACACAGGTCCCACATGGGGTCTAGTAGTGCAAGATACCTATTTGTCCCATTCGAAAATCCAAGTTACGCTTCTAATTAATACGGTATTCTCGAGTTGTGACGTTGCATCACAAGAGTCGGCAGATCAAACGGTGGGGCATATTCGATATATTGACTATAGAGAATATCCATACCTTCGCCTTCCATATCAAGGAGTTCAAATAATTCGGAATTAAAATGTATTTCTTCAAATTTTAAATCAGTTTTCTTTAGTCCATGCAGTAGCAAGTGAACTGCTCCACCTTTTCGTCTGCTGGCGGGTCGGCTAGATGAAGAAACGTCACTCTTGTCACAACTCGACAACTGTAGACTACTGCATGTTTCGATCCAAGGGACATAATCAGGATTCAGGCACTTTCAAAGTTTCAACATTACTGCACGGACCGGATCCCTTCAGTATTAAGTATTGTACCATCTTACTATTTTCGAGCATGGTATCTTAAAAGAGATATCTCAAACTAGTCCAGTAAACAGAAGAGAATTAGCCTTCGTTCCTAATGATAAAATCTTAAGTATGTTTCATAGCTCATGCCAAAGTGTCAAAGAGATTGATCTTCGCTTCCAGTACCCAATGATGACACATGCAAAAAAAAAAATAAAAAAAAAAATACTAGAAAACGAAGGCGAAGGATCCTCCGTACATGTACATTCACTTTCAGACTAACTTTACTCATTTCTCTTGTATTATAACAACCGACATAACAGTTTCTAGAAATCTTGATGTTGGTGTTTTTCAGTGTTCCGTTTTCGATCTTTTTCGCTCAGATTCGAAATTCTGTAAACAAAATTACAAATCAATCGTTCGTTGTCAGTAACAATGGACAAACAGATCCTCTATTCATTAGCTTACAATTATCGGACAATGGTGGGCGCCAAGATCCTTCAGGATCTCTCGTTTTTTTTAAAATAGAGACTGGACGATTTGATGGGTATCGTCCATTCGCGATTGCTCGGCTTATTCCGTCAAGTC
The DNA here is from genome assembly GCA_036873755.1 of Hanleya hanleyi. Taxonomy (NCBI): domain Eukaryota; kingdom Metazoa; phylum Mollusca; class Polyplacophora; order Lepidopleurida; family Hanleyidae; genus Hanleya; species Hanleya hanleyi. The sequence goes on along the minus strand of JAVTVY010051354.1, from coordinate 182,923 downwards.
ATAATACCTCGCGTATTAATGGTGTAAGGATTTTACAGCTCTCAGCTGTAAACCGTGATCCGCCGCACGCGAGGCACATCACATGCTGTAGGATGTGTTTCCCCTCACATAGTCCTCGTTGTATTTCTCTCTTATCGGGAGATAAAATATATATCCAAATGAAATGGACATTCCCTTGATTCTACCCGGGAAGAATCTCTTATAATTTGAGGTGTTTCTCTCGGTTTTTCTTCTTGAGCTAATCTCCATCAGTGTCCATGGTAACGGAAGTCATACAGCTGACATGCGCTGTTCCGAGTTTCCACAGGATATTATTCTTTCAACATGGATGCCAATATGGATTCCTACCAGTGCGGATCGAGGTTCTAATGTCCTACATTGTCCGAGATTGTGTCGAGTGGGGTATCGTCGTGTAAACATTCCATCTGGAGGCGTGGATTTCCTCTATGATTGACGCGTCGATTACTATAGTTACACCGGAAGTGACCTTTCCGTCACTATAGTGTGTGTCGGATCATCAGATACAGCGAAGCGACGATGGATTCGGCCGGAACGCTAGCAAAAAACATCTTTCACGACTTGGATGAATGCAGATGTCTAGTTTGTGAAAAATGCGTGAATGATAGTGTGCAGAGGACCGCAACTCTATTTTCAGTTCGTGGAAAGAAGCTACAGTCTTGCCTTTTGCTGGAGTTTTTCCTTGACGCACATCTCGACAAGGAGAATTTTTGCCATTTTGGGATCTGTTACAATTGTCACCGAAAACTCATTTCAAGGTACGCTCTGTCATGATTTTCCCATTGTTGATCCCTCTCCAGATATAAAAGTTCTGTCTTTTTCCCCCTTTTTGTTGTGATCTCGGCTCCCTCTGAGCGCCTCCACCTCATTCAAGAAATAATGAGTGATCTGCTGCCAAAATATGAAAAAGAAAGTTAAAACTTTGTAAAATTGATGATAGCACAAGGGGAGATCTTCTCAGTTCACCCAATACGGCTAAATTGACAGCTTTGGCATTCACCCCAAGAGTTTGCTTACAGAGTGTACATTCAGTCTGTAACGAACGACTAAACAGAGCAGAATCTAACGACTGTTGTCCTATAGTGTAGGCAACAGTCACTTCAGAACCATATAAAAAGATGGGATTTACTGAACAATCAAGATTACAGCTGGTGTAGACGTCCATATCAAATAAATTTAAAGTAGATTTGATTGCAAACATAATTGTTAGCACTATGGCTAAATTAGCCACAGCTTTGTTAGATCTACCAAGTTACTGTGTAAATGAAGACCTAGATATTTACATGAGCAGTGTGACTAACGTCACAGGACCTACGAAGTACAGTAGGCATTAGGACTCGAACGTGAACTGAACTCTTGGAAATCCCCACCCCCAGTTGAACTCCTGCCTATATTAAGATGGGCATCGCCCAAGTCAGAATCGCCAGTGATTTTCATCAAAAATCAGCAGAAATGTTCATCAAAAGTAGGTCAGCTCAGAACTTGTTGGTAACAGTCTCCTAATGCGCCTTCATTCCAAAATAAATAACGATCGCCGATTTAATTTTACAATTTTTTAATTAAAGGAAACAGATTGAATAATATAGGTTCAGTAGATTTCAAGCTTTACGTGTGAAAATACATTTACATATCTTTAATGGTTTTCAGTGCCCTTGTCCAGGATCAAAACAACTTTTTGAATCGCATTATTTTCCCAACAATACAACAAATCTTTATATATAGTACTATAGTAGAAAGGTAGCATTTATGTAGTTTACGGTAATTCAACTCCAGACCAACACCTTCTCTGCACAAGATAATAATTATTCTATGTCATTCTCCTGAGCATAACCGGTACAAAGACATACAGTGGGACAGGGTATTTTTAGCTCTGGGTAATTTGACCTGAATTTGAAGCTGATACACGTTAAAGGCTATAGTCCACATATAGCTACATGTATAACAATATACTGAAGTGTTAATTATCAATCTAATTTAAATCAGAATTATTTCAGATCAGAACTTGCTGGTAACAATGCCCTAATGCACGTTCATGCCAAAAATCAAGGTTCTAATGTCAACGGTTCTCCTTATTTTGCCGACGAAAGGATTCGGATGGACTGACTCACTCACTCATTACCGGACAATTTGCGATCTGTAGCCTACTTCGTAGGAATAACCATTAACACATGCTAGGTTCATACCATTAACTTGAATTTACTCAATTTACTTCATTTCTGTAGAATTACACACGTACTCTAATAAATAGGTTCGAATGCTCAGCCAATTGCATGAATCATAAATCAAATCATGTCATGTCTGTTCAGGAGTCGGCGGGGGCGTGTTGGTAACCTTCGTTTCTATGGGTGTCACCGAGATTGGCCTAATCCTTGGTGAATAAATGGTAAAGGACCTGACCCGGTTTAATGAGATTTTGACCCCCACGAGGTGCCGTTTGGAGTGCCAAATTGAAATATCACCTGCAAAGAAATTTTTCAGTTACCGGTAGCGGTATCTTGTTTTATACTTGAGTATTTTGTAGGTCCTGGGTCTTATGTTTTTTTAATAACAGCATCTTGAAGTACCATAGTGGATTTGTGCAAACTCGTCTAATTTGAGTTAAAAACAGCACACCGTTCTCTCCCGAAACATATGAAGCCAGTCGAGAAACAATATGAACTTAACCCCATATATTGACCGGTTCAACAGTTTCACTCTGGAAAATTGAGGTGTACGCTATAAATTGCGATCTCCGGAGGTACACAAGGCATAGTCCTACTTCCGTCAAAATAGTCGGAATACCAGTATATGGCAGTTTTTTAGTCATTCTGCAAATTTTAACGCACAGATGTAGTGTTTTAAATATTCTATTCCACATATGAACACGTGACCCTAAGTGATATATAAACACCATTCGCGTTCCCATGAAGCAAGTTTGGCTCGTTCGATTCAAGAGTAATTTGGCCAATGGAATGGATTTGTTGCATAAGTTTTGTGCATGTTTTTTGGTGTGTTGTGTTCATTACTTCTGGATTGCTTGGTTGATGACTTGTTTTTGTTGGATTACTTAGAATTTTGTTTGATCGTCGCCGTGTATAGTTGAAATATTGCTGAACGCGAAGTTAAACCTTAATCTCTCCCTCTCGAGCGATGCCACGTTCATTGTCTGTTCATCTGACTGTTCGAATCTGCATTGAAGAATGGTGCGAATATACAGACCCGGAGGATGACCGAGGATTGGCTACACAGGCGTTTCGCACTCGGGCCAATTGAATTTAACACCAGATCCCACATTCATCATACCCTATTAAACACAGTCCATGACCTTATGCATTCTATCGCCCCACCTGTCAATCATACTACTCTATTGAACCTATTGTATCCACTCCATGAAGCCTATGCACTTTATTCATGGGCGTTATTCGATTCACGGGACCGTACGTGACGTTATATAGACACCAGTCACGTGACCATAAGTGACATCATATTAACACCAGTCACTTGACCATAAGTGACGTCATATAAACACCAGTCACTTGACCATAAGTGGCCTCATATAAACACCAGTAACGTGACCACAAGTGACCGCCTATTAACACCTGGGCCTGCACTTTATGACACCTATGTACTCCATGGCCCCTATGCACTTTATGCGTGAACATATATATGGTCCTGCCCAGTGCACTTTATGCATGGGCGTTATTCAAGTCACGGGACCGTACGTGACGTTATATAAACACCAGTCATGTGACCATAAATGGCATCATATAAACAGCAGTCACCTGACGATAAGTGACGTCATATAAACAACTAACGTTTACGTGACCACAAGTAACCACCAGAGCTGGCACTCCATGACGCCCATGTACTTCATGATCCCTATGCACTTTTATGCGTGAACATATCTATGGCCCTGCCCAGTGCACTTGATGCACGGGCGTTATTCGAGCCACGGGACTGTACGTGACGTTCTATAAACACCAGCCACGTGACCATAAGTGACATCATATAAACACCAGGGCTTGCACTCCATGCCCCATATGCACTTCATGACCCCCATGCAAACTATACATGGGCATAGGTCATCCCCAGCCACGTGCCCCTGAGGTCACTTATGGTCACGTGATTGTGTGACCTAACTTACGGTCACTTGACTATGTAGGACCGATGCCCATGCAAAGAGTGCAGTCATGGAGTACAGTACAAGCCTTGGTGTTTACATGACGCCACTTATGCTCACGTGACTAGTCAACCTCGCCACCAGGGGTCGCTCTCCGCTGGACAATTGGCCGCTCCGATGAACCCCTGGGACGACGCTCACTGAAAGTTGGTCCCATAATACATTGAAAAATTCGTTCACGTGTCCTCTTCCGGTTCCATTGGAACGTATCCAATTCTTTATGAAACGTCAGTCATGAGTCACTTGCATGGCCAGCCTGTCATAACGTCATGACGTCAGAATAGAAAATGTTTCGCAAGAATGCATGAAGAGTTCTGGTAGGTTACGTCATCTTTCAGACGCGCTCGTAACATCCATGACGTCGGGACGTCGGCTTAATCTCCACAGATACGCTCTCGTTATGTTCTAAATTCTAGGGTTTTGTGTGCTATCCCATGACCGATCGTACTGCTGAGCGCCGTCCCAGAGCCTAGTAGGGAGGACAGGACCGGATGGCTCTGGTTTCGAGATTGGTGACTGGTGTTTACATGACGTCACGCGTATCTAACTTTCGTACGTGATATTTCATTTTAACACTCCAAACCGCATCTCGCTTGGGACAAAATCGCAACAGGTCCTTTATTATGTAGAAATAAGGAATTGGTCTTACAGTATAGCCCCCCGCGCAGGCAATTGTATACGGAAATATATATATATACTTTTTTAGAAGAATAATTTAGCCCTCAATGTCAATCAAACCCATGACACCTCTACAGAGTAGTATATAGAAGGGAATTTTATCGATGGATGACCAACACGTGACCCTTCAACCCTGCTTGTCAAGTTAAGTATAGGCATAGATAAAACATAAGTTGTAATTGATGTAAATTTAATAAATTTGTATCCAATACATTTCATTGTAGCTCCATCTGCTATATCCCCATTGCGGTAGAAGAAAAGTCTCGTTAAGAGAAGACGTTGTATCTATAATTTCAAGTCTTGCCAGAGGAAATTACGAAGCGGCTGTTAGAAAGATGTTCCTGAACAACGCATTGAAAGACAAACAAGCTGAGTAGCTAGCAGGTCCTCCGCCAAGTAGCCTGTTTGAGAGCATACAGCATATACGCTTCCAATATCTCCTCAAATATAACTTGGAAAGTTGATATGTGTATGTGGAAAGAGACATTCATCTGGAATTGTTGAGACAATTTGAGGAGATTTGGGAAGCAATAATGGGTAGTGTAACACTGGAATGTAAGTCTGTAGTTGTATATGGATTTGTGGATGGTGAGGTTTATAAATCGATGAGTGGAATAGATCAAGATATCGCTTTTCACAACACAGATGGTACAATATGGGTGAGTGAAATCCAAGATGGTCAATGGCAGCCATCTTGGATTACATACTACCTCAATGAAAATCAATACCAATCGCTGTCTAACTGATGTGAAGTACCGCCTTGAGTTTGAAGTCGATTGGTCGAACTGTTCTCGAGATATCGCGTTAACAAGATGTGGGATGGACAGAATCCAATATGGTCAATGGCAGCCATCTTGGATTATGTACCTCAGTGAAAACCAAGTTGATTGGTCAAATTGTTGTCGAGATATCACGTTCACAAGATCCGAGACGGATGGAATCCAATATCGTCAATGGCAGCCATCTTGGATTATGTACCTCAGTGAAAATCAATACCAATGGCCGTCTAATTGATGTGAAGCACATTCTCAAGTTTGAAGTCGATTGGTCGAACTGTTCACGAGATATCGCGTTCACAAGATGTGGGATGGACAGAATCCAATATGGTCAATGGCAGCCATCTTGGATTATGTACCTCAGTGAAAATCAATACCAATGGCTGTCTGACTGATGTAAAGAACCTTCCCAAGCTTGAAGTTGATTGGTGGAATTGTTCTTGAGATATCGCGTTCACAAGATGTGGAATGAACAGAATCCAATATGGTCGATGGTGGCCATCTTGGATTACGTACTTCAGTGAAAATCAATACCAATGGCCGTCTAACTGATGTGAAGCACCTTCTCAAGTTTGAAATCGATTGGTCGAATTGTTCTTGAGATATCGCGTTCACAAGATGTGGGACGGACAGAATCCAATTTGGTCGACGGCGGCCATCTTGGATTACGTACCTCAGTGAAAATCAATACCAATGGCCGTCTAACTGATGTGAAGCACCTTCTCAAGTTTGAAGTCGATTGGTCGAATTGTTCTCTAGATATCGCGTTCACAAGATGTGGGACGGACGGACGGACGGAAGGACGGACGGAGGGACGGACGGAAGGACGGAGGGACGGACGGAAGGACGGACGGCTAGCATTTCCAAGTCCTCCCACCACTTCGTGGCGGAGGACAATTAAATGCAGCCATGATGGCGACTGTGAAAAGGGAACTCACTAACTACACCGACAAACATCACTGCAGCATACTCCGACAGGTTGATCCTGTGGAACTGGAATCATTCAGCTGGGAGAAGGTTGAGGCGGAAATGAGAGTAAGTGCCCCAAACTTCTTAGCGTTCGTGGAAGCTGCGAGTATTAATCCGAATACCAGCGACCAGCGACTTTCAAATGCATCTATCTCGACACCTTGCAAACTTGTTAGCATATTCAACTGTGACATGAAAGCCCTCCGTTATATCAACAGCATCATTCTAAAAAACGGGGGTCTAAAGAAGAAGGCATTTCTGAGACTGTCAAAAACCCATGACTGTATGTCTTATGATACCACGAGTGACCTTCTCACGCGGTTTGGGGAAGGGTTCGATTCTGCTGTGATATCCTGGCTGAAGGACATGAATGAAGATCATATTGTGGAGAAGAACTCCCAGGATCAGATTGATAATTGCACAAATGGGCTTCAGGATCTACCAGAACGAGAGAGCAACTCGTTGAAACTGTTAAATGCAGAATTGGAACATGACCTTTTCGAAGCGAGAGGTAACTTACATCTTGGATTTTCTTTCACGGGAGACAATGTTGACGTTCGCGCGAAGCCGCGCCACATGACATCGGAGAATCAAAATTATGATCATCACTTCCTTCAGATGAATGCCTACAAGAACCGAATCACAAGTAGCTACCTTTCTCGTATGAAGCCATACAATGATGTTCGTACCATTCAGCTATCAGAATTCCTTCCATGTATGGAGAGCAATTCCAAGATGATAAACGACGTGAAAGTTCTGGTCGGACATATCTGGGCAACGTACGTCCCTGCCTTCAAATGGATGAAAAACTACTTACCCGCCCACATACCACATGAACACATGGAAGAAGTGAAGAAGAAGACCGAAAAGGTATTTTGACCATGCATAATGGACACATGGACGTTTGATAACATTACAATGATTTCATTTGGTTGTGGATGAGCCAAATTAGGCTATACGCTCACACAATATGCGATGCGTAGACCAGTGCGAGGATACTTCGAGTATCAAATTCTGGGTATCAATGCAGCCAAGTAAATGAACAAGGCGGTCACGTAACCGGAAGTCACAAAGGTCAAACGGATGTGACCTCCAAGGATCCAGATATTGCACGCATAGGTACAATCTCAGTGACACTCATTCTGCTAAACTACTCTTCTTTACTACTGATACCGAAGCGGGTGTGTGAAGATAATTGGTTTTTATGTGGCAATATCTTCATTTCATGGATTTAAATCTTGAATCTTGTTCTTTATATATAAAGGCGCATCTGTGAGCCTATCAGAAGAATGAAGCGAAGATGGATGATATGATAGAGCTGTGTAAGATCATGCACAAGTACGTGCCTTCTGGTAAGGGATTTTATTATTTTATCCGGGTAGGCCTATAGGAAGTTCAGTCCGGCTCATTAATTCTGCAGAAAACTCTACAGTGGGCATTTAACACTCCATCCCTCTCTCAGGATGATACTATTTGGCATTCCTAAAAGGCTTCCGATTTTTTCCAAAATATTAAAATACATCATTCTATGAGTTGGCGAAAGAAACGGGATTTCTTTATAAGGAAACTAGCTTTTGAAAACAAGTTCTTGGGCAACTTGTTCGAAAATCTAGTCATTAGGGATACTCCATAATGCGAAGTTGTGGTGCATCGCCAACTTGCATCGTTAAACGACAGAAGGAAGATATACATGCACTTAAACCCGTGTATAGTTATATCTAAGTCAAACTATATTAATTTAAAAGCGCATGATTATATAATTCTTGTTACTACTTAATATCAGACGGAGAAGACTCGCTTGTGAAGATAGCAGCTCGAGGGGACCAGCTGACCGAGGAGAGGGAAAAAGGAGCCATGTCATGTATGCAAAATGCAAGAACAGCATTTAAGAGACCGGAGGGTCTAATTCCAGTTATGGAGGATTTTCACGCCCAGGCTTTACATCTCGAAGTAAGAAAACTCCCCAAATCTGTACCGAATGGATCCATACTCGGGCCCTCCTTCATGGTACGATGGGCACTGGTCATGCAGAACATGCCGTGTAACCCGTTGTCTCAGGTCTAATACTCACTCAACTCTCCGTCCGACGACTCCAATCTTAATAAATTAATATCCTATCAATGCTCCCCAATCGTATATGTCGCTATGTAGGATCTTACTGATTTCAATTGAATTTTGTATTCGGAGCGCCCAGCTCATGAATATTTAATAGTCTTATGACATCACGACCGCATTTTAACTACTTTACTTGAGTCGGGCAGGGGGGATAGGTTCATGGACTCCGCGTTAACTTAATGTTACGCCAAGGACGATTCCATAATTCTACCCCGCATTATGGCGCCAACCTGGCAGGAGGGCGGCAACATCAGAAGATTCCCCCCACAGCTTGGCCTGTGCTTCGGCTGAGCCAACCAGAAAGCACTTGTCATTACGTTCTCTTCAAAGCACTATGAAAACCTCTCGGGATTGGTCAACACGCGCGTTACTGCAAGCCGGTTAGATCCTGCAAGCGACATATCCAAATGGGGAAGCATTTAGGATTTAATTTTAATTAGATTGCGACGACTCGTATCGTATTGCATAGCCGACCCATATTCCGACCCAAAACTCATTATACTCCTGGATAATAAATAAATACGTGGAAACGTCTCTTCCCATCCTCCCAGTGCTATTCTCACGTAATGTAATTATAAATTAGACACCAATATTTTTATCTCGTTTCAGGTAGCATGGGACATTCTCTTCAAGGGGACTTCAGCTACAGATGTCGGGACACTGTTTCATGCAAAGCAACAGACAAAAGCAAGAAATGTTACCAAACAACCATCTGATAATTTGTATGCAGCTCAAGGTCTACTGCTTTCATTTAATGAGGCTTATGTTGTTGCCGGGGGCCTTCATTTTTTTGGAATGCAAGAGTTGGAGGGATAGGTTCTGCAACACAACTGTCAAGGCGTCACAGATGACGAGAAGAGAAAATATGTGGATGAGGTACTGGATAGTTTCCTCAAAGAACATTCAGTGGCTTGTCCTGTGAACCTGGATGCAACTGGAGAAGCGAGTCTGGATTCTTCTACAGTTTGTGAACACTGTGGAAAGACGTACAAAACAAGGAAGGGATACGTGGACCATTTGTTGGCAACTCATGGTATTTCGGTAAACCAGGAGGCGCCACTTCCCAACAGTGAAAACGAAGATTTCGTGTACAATTACACATGCTGTGCACTGACATGCTTATGTCTTCTCATTGCTGACTTTGATGATGTAGTTAAACACGGTGATGGCCAGAGGATCTTTGAACTGGATAAGGTGTAGGTCATGCTGTTCAAACTTACACACCATACAAAGTATGCGCACGATACATTCGAGTATCTAGCTCAGATCAACTGTCTACTTCCCCAGAGGTCTGCACACTCTATCATGTGGAACAGATCTGTGAACACTGAGGGCAAAGTGGATACAAACTATCCCATGGACTTAGATGTGGAACATGACAACAGAAACTTCAAAGAGAACTTCCACACCCACCATGGAGACGTGAGCCAGAAAGTCCTCCACAGGGTCAGCAGGAGTGTTGACCAAGTATGTCAAATTGTCAAGAATTTTGACAAGCAAACGAAAATCAAGAAAATGTCAGGCAAACACAAAGAGAAACGCACAAGAGAAGATGACGTGAAACAACTGGCAAAGGACTATGTAAAAGCAAAGCTGTTTGACAATGTACCAGGTCGATACCACCGAGTTTTCCTTCAATGGAAAGAAACCCTCTCAAGAAGATTGAAATGTGCAGTTTGCAGGCATGGATGAAAAAACTTCTAACCAAGTTCTCGACAAAATCCTACTACACTCATTAGGATGAACTAAAGGCAAAAGTAGCTGTGAAGGCAAAATCTCCGTAGGTCGTAAGGGAAATGTGGTGGAAATATGGTGGGTTGACCGTAGACCTTGTGAGGCGGCTCGTACGGTGGGTTGGGCCCAAAACTCACTTCTAGCGGGAGTTCAATTCCGATCGCCTGATGACTGGGTCTTCATTGGGCCGGTCCCTTACCAAAATAAAATGTATGGAAAATGTATGGGAAATGTATGGAAAATGCATGGGTATGGGAATGTATGGTAAAAGCAATTTTCCGCACATACCCCATACATCAACTTAAAAAATTGTTAAAAGGGGACTGTTAACCTAAAAATGTATGGGAAATATATGGATGTATTGAAACTAAAAACGTCTCCGCGTTTGGCAACTATGAACATGTATAGGAAATGTATGGAAATTTTGTTCTAAAGTTATATGTATGGGCAGCACATGGGAAATCTCTTCACGTCACTCTTTCGAGGCACAGTCCATACAATTCCCATGCGTTGTTCCCCAGCATCTATGGAAGATGTATGGGATAATTCACCTAGATAAAGATCATGCATGGGGAACTGTATGGCGAATTTCTTCTCCTGGAAAAATGGCACATTAAATATACGTCTGGCAGATGTATGGGTTAGTCCATAGTTTGAAAGATCTGCATGGGTAGTGTATGGAAAAGTGCTTTTCAAATACATACCCATACAAGATATACCCAGGTAATTCCCATACAAGGCTTCTCTGCACGTGCGGTAGATTCCATACATGTCTGGCAAATGTATGGGACAATGTCCATTTAAAAGATTGTACATGCGTAATGTATGGAAAACGTGTTTCCCCATACATATCCATACATGTGTGGCATATGCATGGATATATCCATATATTAAAAGATCATGTATGGGCAATGCATGGAAAATTTCTTTCCCCAAACATGGCCATACAAGATGTATGGCAGCATCCATACATGTACGGCAAATGTATGGGCCAGTCTGTGTATCAAAAGATTATGTATGGGTAATGTATGGAATATTGCTTTTCCCATACATGCCCATACAAGATGTATGGTAGCATCCATACATGTACGGCAAATGTATGGGCCAGTTTGTAGATCAAAAGATTATGTATGGGTAATGTATGGAATATTGCTTTCCCCATACATGCCCATACAAGATGTATGGTAGCATCCATACATGTACGGCAAATATATGGGCCAGTTTGTAGATCAAAAGATCATGTATGGGTAACGCATGGAAAATTGCGTCCCCCATACATGCCCATACAAGATGTGTGGCAGAGCCCATACATATCCCACATGTATGGGACAGTCCAAAAAACAAAAATTATGTATGGGTGGTGTATGGAAAATTGATATCCCCATACATGCCCATACAAGTTGCATGGTCGGACCCATACCTGTATGGCATACGTATGGGCACATCCACATATCCAGCATATACCCATTGCCTCACATGAAAATATGTCACATACTACATGCACAAACTGCAATCGAACTTATGGCCAATATAAATCTAGTAAGCGGTATTCGCATATGAAGAAAACACTAGAAAATCTTATTTACTCAAATATTTATTCGAACACATGCATACTTGTTCTTTGGCATTTTTGAATTGACTGGTGACTGTTACAAATTAACTGGTGACTATGGGCCCACCCCCAATTATAATGCTCTCGCTGCATACACACATGGTTCAATGACATTCCAGGTTTCAAATGCCCCCCCCCCCCAACTGCCATGACACACACAAGTATTCACATTCATACTAGTCAGGGTAAAAGAATATCCATCTGCTAGCTGAGGCAAACCCTCTAATAACCAGACAAGGAAGTTGTCCACTTCAAAAACACTAGAAGCACATGTCCCCTCCACAAAGTGGAAATGTCATTTCCGAAGATCTTGAAGGATAATTCAGTCTTGTCTCTCTTTATATTTAGCACAAAAAAAATGAAATAAGTGGATCCGCTGAGGATGAATTTATATGGTACAATAAAAAGCAACTTCATAAAATCACCACAGTTATGCTTGTACAGTCACGACAGTCCCATGTTTTATCCATAAAAGTCCCACACTGAGTATGCACTGTTGGATGCACTTCCAGATTCATCGTTACTGGAATCTGATGATGTACGTCAATTGAATAGGATCTTAGGTGTCTTGTACCCTTTTCTGAGTGGCGATTGCCTGTATGGATGATGAGCAAAAGGGAACCGAGGCAGGCGACTTCGATGACTTCTGTTGTTTTTACTCCTCAGCCCTACGGGCTCAGGAGTATTGTTGTGGCCCTAGCAGTGTGTCTGTCCGTCTGTCCGAGTCGTATCTTGAAAACTATTGCGAGGAAGTTCTTGAAACTTACAGGTTATGATCCTTTTATTTTTTACTTGTGCCTTTGAAACTTTCAGGTCTAACCGGTCATTAATTATTTTTTTACATTTTTTTTTATTTTTCTATCATTTTCCAGTCTTCTAAAAAGGGATCTCCAAGTATGCATACATTAGGCCTACTTTCATACTGATTTACATACACTTACTGGCATGTAGCCAATAAAGAGCTCCATAGTAAAGTTGTATTTCAGCCATTGGTTCAGTGTAGTGAATGACTGGTCATTGGTTTGGTCTAGAAGTCTATATTCCTCTGCATATTCAGTAGTACGGTATTGCCTGACTCGGCTAATTGTCGTATCCCTACGCTGTTGAGAAAAAATAGTCCGACATTAAAACTGTGAAAATCGACTTGTTAGTTCGTCTAAAAGTTATCAAAATGGATTTGAACAATAATAAACGCCTATTTTATCGGAAAAGGGCAACTTGTACTTTGTCTTGTAACAGAATTGTAGGAACCTGTGAGATTGTCAAAAACGAAAGTAGTCAAAAACGAAAGTAGTGCCCATGTGTCTGTGCTTCCTGCCAACACATCCGATGATGGAATTCAGTTTTCAGTTGTAAAATGAACTGTGGTCGTCGGCCAGTACAACGGGTGTCTCGCATAACAAGTCCTCTAAAATATACATCATGGAAGAATGGAAGATAGCGAAAGGTATGGCAAACCCAATAAATCAACGCAAGTTCATTGTTGTTGTTGTTGTTGTTGCACTGACGCTAATGCATTACCAACGGAGTTCGTCAGGAGAGTTTATATCTCGCATTATGATGGGATGTGATTTTCGGCTATCGGAGCCAGTTTTTCTTAGAGAAGTGAAATTCTCCATAGTATCTATATGTAATTTGTGCATTTTTATTCTGAAATTTTAAGGAAATCTGTTCAGGATCAAACAAAATCTCCGATACCTCACGTGGGTTTTTTTTTCAAAGCACAAATTGGGCTTGCAATGTTGTAACAATGTGGCTAGGCACTATGAAAATAACATGTACGGTATTGGAGGTTTGTTTTGATTCTGAATAGATCTCCTTTGAATTTCAGAATAAGAAAACACCGGTGTCCGAAATTCCGTAAGATTTTCTTGTCCGGACAATAACTCGTGAACGATTTAACCAATCAACTTGAAACTTGGGAGTGTGCCTTGACATTGGCGAGAGGACGGTTGGGATTGTTTTTCGCCAAAGTGCATAATCCATTATGGCCGCCGTCAGCCATTTTGGATTATAAGCAGTTGGATCTTACATTTTCTTGTCCGGACAATAACTCGTGAAAGATTTAACTGATCAACTTCAAACTTGGAGTGTGCCTTGACATTGGTGAGAGGACGGTTGGGATTATTTTCAGCAATGTGCGTAATCTAATATGGCCGCCATCAGCCATATTGGATTATAAGCAGTTGGATCGTAGATTTTCTTGTCCGGACAATAACTCGTGAAAGATTTAACTGATCAACTTCAAACTTGGAGTGTGCCTTGACATTGGTGAGAGGACGATTGGGATTGTTTTCAGCAATGTGCGTAATCTAATATGGCCGCCGTCAGCCATATTGGATTATAAGCATTTGGATCCTTTCCGGACAATAATTCGAGAGCGATTCAACCGATTTACTTCATATGTGGGGAGTGCCTTGACATTGTTGAGAGGAGGATTAGGATTGTTTTTCAAGGACGTACTTAATCCAATATGGTCACCATCAGCCATACTGGATTTCATTGGATTTTAAGCAGTTTGATCTTGTCCGGACAATAACTGGAGTACGATTCAACTGATATACTTCAAACTTGGGGAGTGCCTTGACATCGATGAGAGGACAGATGGGATTGTTTTTCAGCGATGTGCATAATCCAATATGGCCGCTGTCAGCCATATTGGATTATAAGCAGTTTGGATCTTAGATTTTCTTATCCGGACAATAACTCGTGAGCGATTTAACTGATGAACTTCAAACTTGGGGTGTGCCTTGACATTGGTGAGAGGACGATTGGGATTGTTTTCAGCAATGTGCGTAATCTAATATGGCCGCGGTCAGCCATATTGGATTATAAGCATTTGGATCCTTTCCGGACAATAATTCGAGAGCGATTCAACCGATTTACTTCATGTGTGGGGAGTGCCTTGACATTGTTGAGAGGAGGATTAGGATTGTTTTTCAAGGACGTACTTAATCCAATATGGTTACCATCAGCCATACTGGATTTCATTGGATTTTAAGCAGTTTGATCTTGTCCGGACAATAACTGGAGTACGATTCAACTGATATACTTCAAACTTGGGGAGTGCCTTGACATCGATGAGAGGACAGATGGGATTGTTTTTCAGCAATGTGCGTAATCTAATATGGCCGCCGTCACCCATATTGGATTATAAGCAGTTGGATCTTGTCCGGACAATAACTCGAGAACGATTCAACCGATCTACTTCATACCTGGGGACTGCCTTGACATTGTTGAGAGGAGGATTAGGATTGTTTTTTAAAGACGTCACATGCTTAATCCAATATGGCCACCATCAGCCATATTGGATTTCATTGGATTTTAGTTTGATCTTGTCCGGACAATAGCTGGAGTACGATTCAACTGATCTACTTCAAACTTGGGGAGTCCCTTGACCTTGGTGAGATCCCGGTTAGGATTGTGTTTCATGAACGAGCATAATCCAATTTGGCTGCCATCAACCAGGGATATTGGATTATGTTGCATTTTAAGCAGTTGCATCTTGTCTGGACAACAACTATAGAATAATTCAACTGATCGACTTCAAACTTGCAGTTTGGCTTGACATTGGTGAGAGGACGGTTGGGATTGTTTTTCAGCAATGTGCATAATCCATTATGGCCGCTGTCAGCCATTTTGGATTATAAGCAGTTGGATCTTACATTTTCTTGTCCGGACAATAACTCGTGAATGATTCAACCAATCAACTTCAAACTTGGGGTGTGCCTTGACATTGGTGAGAGGACGGTTGGCATTATTTTTCAGCAATGTGCGTAATCTAATATGGCTGCCGTCGGCCATATTGGATTATAAGCAGTTGGATCTTACATTTTCTTGTCCGGACAATAACTCGTGAACGATTCAACCGATCAACTTCAAACTTGGGGTGTGCCTTGACATCGATGAGAGGACAGATGGGATTGTTTTTCAGTGATGTGCATAATCCAATATGGCCGCTGTCAGCCATATTGGATTATAAGCAGTTTGGATCTTTGATTTTCTTGTCTGGACAATAACTCGTGAGCGATTTAACCAATCAACTTCAAACTTGGGGTGTGCCTTGACATTGGTGAGAGGACTTTTGGGATTGTTTTTCAGCAATGTGCATAATCTAATATGGTCGCCGTCACCCATATTGGATTATAAGCAGTTGGATCTTGTCCGGACAATAACTCGAGAACGATTCAACCGATCTACTTCATACCTGGGGAGTGCCTTGACATTGTTGAGAGGAGGCCGGATTAGGATTGTTTTTCAAGGACGTGCTTCATCCAATATGGCCACCATCAGCCATATTGGATTTCATTGGATTTTAGTTTGATCTTGTCCGGACAATAGCTGGAGTACGATTCAACTGATCTACTTCAAACTTGGGGAGTCCCTTGACCTTGGTGAGATCCCGGTTAGGATTGTGTTTCATGATCGAGCATAATCCAATGTGGCGGCCATCAACCAGGGATATTGGATTATGTTGCATCTTAAGCAGTTGCATCTTGTCTGGACAACAACTCTAGAATAATTCAACTGATCGACTTCAAACTTGCAGTTTGGCTTGACTTCGGTGAGAGGACAGTTGGCATTGCTTTTCAGTTACCTGTGTAATCCAAGATGGCCACCATCGGTCATCTTAGATTTTCAGCATTTATATCTTGTCTGGACAATAACTCTAGAACGATTCAACCAATCTACTTCAAACTTGGAGAGTGCATGGACATTGATGAGAGGACAGTTAGTATTATGTTTTATGGATGTGCATAATCAAATATGGGTGCCATCCGCTATATTAGATTATGTTAAGCTCATCAGCGATATCTCCATTTTCAAATCATACTCTTCATCAATGATATGAGATATCATTAAGCAGCAGTGCCAGTAATCCACTATAACTGGTGCTGCTAGCGGAGGACATGGACCTCTATGGTCGATTTCCCTGCAGATATGTGGATACCTAGTAGTTGGGGGTATACTGGATTCCGATTGTCCGTCCGTGTGTCAGTTTATCCATCCGTACATCTGTCCCAGTTGTGGCTTGGGTTTGCATTTCGCATGCCATAACTCACGGCTATTCATCCAAACTTATACACTCATAAAAAACATCTTGGTCTAGACTGTTAAGGGGCTGAGGAGTTGTAGCACCTCTGGTGCCTCATGTTTCTTCTGAGATGGTTTGGTTCTACCTCTGCTGGCTTCTACACATTTCCGGCTTGTAATGTATCCTGAAAGTGTGAGAGATCAATTTTGTTCAGAAAAGAAGAAAACAATCAAGTCCAGGCACTGCATCACCCAGTCATTGATCTATCCTCTTAAGGTTGGGCTCTGTGCCTTAAGGTTGGGTCATGATGCCGAGGGTAGCGGATGGGTTCAAGAAGAGTAGCATGAAGTAAGCTCCTAGAATATTTTAGGGTATAGGGTTGGGTGAGGCTTAGTTTAGGACATGCTCCCGAGTGGAGTGATTGAATAAGTGTAGCATGATGTAAGCTCCAAGAATATGAGGGTATAGGGTCGGGCAAGGATTAGTTTGAGAGATAGAGGGTACGGCTTGGTGTCCCGGGGTGGGGACATGTTGCTGAGGGTAGTGGATATGTTGAATAAGTGTATTATGATCTGAGCTCCCGTAATATTTAAAGGTATAGCGTTGAGCGAGGCTGGGTTGCGGAGATAGAAAGTGGGGCTCAGTGCCCCAGGGGTAGAAACATGTTTCCAAGGTAGTGGATGGGTTGAATGAGTGTAGCATGAGGTAAGCTCCTGAAATATTTGAGGATTCAGGGGTTTGGGCGGGCTTTTGTTCAGGAGACATATGATGAGGTCGAGAAGCTGTGCACATCAGCCACTAATCAAATGATACCCACTTGGTCAGATACTATCATTGTTATTTAGTAACTTAAAATATATATATAACCTGGGTATATATATGTGCACCCGTCATGCCGGTGCACTCTTTAACAAATGAACACTTCGCATAAATCACAGGAGACTGGGGCAAGCATATTTGGGGAGGGAGGGGGGGGTGGTAGGAAATGGGATGAGGTGTCTCATTATAGAACAGATGTGCATGATGAGGTCATAAACCACAGGGGACTGGGGCAAGCATATTTGTCCGGGGGGTAGGAAATTGAATGAAGTGTCTCATTATAGAACAGATGCGCATGACGAGGTCACAGACGAAGAGAGATTCGGACTAGGCTGTGGCGGCATTTATATTGGCATTGAAACATGCAGAGTGCGATATCCAAATGCATACCCCACATGACACTATTAGCCAAGCATGACCTTTATGGGCTTCAATATATGCTTGTTCACATATTGACTGCAGAAACCAAAACTTAAGAGACATTATTTGAAGAACTTTTAAGAGCCTATA
Source organism: Hanleya hanleyi (assembly GCA_036873755.1). Lineage (NCBI taxonomy): Eukaryota > Metazoa > Mollusca > Polyplacophora > Lepidopleurida > Hanleyidae > Hanleya > Hanleya hanleyi. The sequence continues at coordinate 164,498 of JAVTVY010051354.1, read as the reverse complement.
ACTATGACCCCTCAAGATACATGTATTGTATGCACTAGAATTTGACCTCGATAATACAGGTCAAGGTCGGTTAAATCGGAAAGGTTTCTGGTCCATCGCCAGTTGCATATAGTATGTACTGAGGTGTGACTTTGAAGAGCCTAGCCATATCCCTTCAGATATTGTAATAACTGGAATTTGACCTCGATAGAATAGGCCAAGATCAGTCATAGTGAATGGGTTTATAGTCAATCACCAGTTGCATATTTTATATGAATTTGGAAAGCCTGACAACAATCCCTCAAGAGATATTGCATTAACAAGCAGACAGGGTATCCAGACAGACAGATGGACGGACGGACAATGTAGACAATATATATCCTTTGGCCAGAATTGACTGACGGTTTAAAATTAATGCCCTTCTCCTTCGTCATCACAATCCACATCTTTGAACTATACTTATAAAACATAACAATTTTCAATGATGTACCATTTTTTATAAAGTGACCTTGACCATTTGACCCCAAAATCAATGAATAGAGTTACTCTTTGCCACATGGGTAAAGATATACCCCAAGTTTGGTACAAATCCATGACCTAAAACTAGAGATACCGCACAGATGGATTAAACAGACAGAAATTTTGATCGCACTATTTGACCTTGTCTATAGACTGGTATATAAAAAATCCTGACTCTTTAGTGAGTGTACTTGCATGCAATGACATCACAGGGCTATTCTATGGGTAACAACTTCTTTATCGCTGTGGAGCTGAACTTTTGAAAGCTGATTAAAAGTTGGAAGTATCTCCAAGTTGAATGTCAGCTCGACAACCCTAAAGAAGTTATTATCCATGGAATAGCCTTGTGTTGTACGTAGATTAATCAAAGGCTCCTCTGCTGGCCTTATAAGGATTGGACGAAGTTCAAGACTGACAAAAATTGGTTATATATCATACAAGCGATGACAACAATGCCTCATCACACCAAGAGAGGGACCGATATTCAAAATACCCCCACTTCAAGCGGGTGGGTGCTTCTTAGACAGGATAGTCTCGGTTTCATAGTGTAATTTCTGGTGGAAATAAAGGGAAGTAACTCCACCAAGAGAAAAGGCCTTATACATGGACAGGATGTGATGTCACAAGTGAAGTAATTTTACAATAAAACGTGCACAGTTTTTTGTGCATTTTTTGTCGTCAATGACAAGTCTGCATGCTGACTCTTAACCTTTGACCTATTGAATAATGGCAGTGGACGGCATTGTAAGAAATACTTGGAATATTTAACAGAAAACCGCTTAAACAGGATGCAGTCCCTGTTTCTGACTCAATGTAATTTTTAGCCAATGACAAGTCTGCATGCTGACCCTTAACATCTGACGGTCATGCCTATTGAGTATTCAGATCTGAAAGCTTGAAAAATGGCGGTGGAGAGCATTTGTAAGAAATTCGATCTCCTACTTTGGGATTTGACAGAACACAGCTCAGACTGGGTATGTACAGTCCGAGCCAATGACAAGTCTGCAAGCTGACCCTTAACATCTGACGGTCATGCCTATTGGGTATTTATATCTGAAAGCTTGAAAAATGGCGGTGGAGAGCATTTGTAAGAAATCTGGTCTCCTACTTTGGGATTTGACAGAACACAGCTCAGACTGGATATGTACAGTCCGAGCCAATGACAAGTCTGCAAGCTGACCCTTAACATCTGACGGTCATGCCTATTGAGTATTTATATCTGAAAGCTTGAAAAATGGCGGTGGAGAGCATTTGTAAGAAATCTGGTCTCCTACTTTGGGATTTGACAGAACACAGCTCAGACTGGATATGTACAGTCCGAGCCAATGAAAAGTCTGCAAGCTGACCCTTAACATCTGACGGTCATGCCTATTGAGTATTTATATCTGAAAGCTTGAAAAATGGCGGTGGAGAGCATTTGTAAGAAATTTGGTCTCCTACTTTGGGATTTGACAGAACACAGCTCAGACTGGATATGTACAGTCCGAGCCAATGAAAAGTCTGCAAGCTGACCCTTAACCTCTGATGGTCTGGCCTATTGAATATTCACATCTGAAAGCTTAATGAAAAATGGCAGTGGAGAGCTCTGTAAGAAATTTGGTCTTTCACAAATTAATACAATTGTTTACTGTATATGTATGTAGGTTTTCAATATTTATTTTCTGACTGGATGGAATATATATGAAGTATATTTTGATATCTATGCATAATTTATTGGTCCCAATAACAATAAATAGCCCCATTCTATAACCTGCAACTGAGGCACTGTTTTCTTTATTTTGTTCAATATCAACCATGCCATGCAAACTAACTAAAGACCATTGCAAACTGTGTGGGAAAATATTTATTGTAATTTTTTACGATTTTATTACACAGAGTAAACTGCAAATAAAGCATGGTATTCTATGGTGGGCTGTTGCAATCATATTTAGGTCCAGTGACGTCACACTGCCTTAATACATATATTTCAAACTTTGTATGCACTTTCCAATGCTGGATTCAAGCTTATGGTGTGTATACTTTGTGTTTCAACACACTCACTCTTCCAATGTGCATGTTTCACCAAAATCTGGGAAATTAAATGCAATATTCAAATTGACTTGACACTTATGAGTTAGCATCTCCCAGATTTTGGTGAAACATGCACATTGGAACAGTGAGTCTGTGTTGAAACTCAAAGTATACACACCTTAAGCTTGAATCAAGCATTGGAAAGTGCATACAAAGTTTGAAATATATGTATTAAGGCAGTGTGACTTCACTGGACCTAAGTATGATTGCAACAGACCACCATAGAATGGTGCTTGCTTTATTTGCAGTTTACTCTGTGTAATAGAATCCACCAAATTACAAAAATATTTTCCCACACAGTTTGCAATGGTCTTTCATTTGATGGAAACTTTATTTGAGGGTTTACGATCACTTTAATAAAACTGTAGAAATCAATGAATGGATTGAAACTCCATGAACAAACTGGCTTACAGAAAAATAAGCGATATTTTGTCTGAATTTCCTTTCTTCCATTCAATCAATCAAGTCTGGCAGAATATTGAAAATGTTTTGATTCATTTGAATAGGAACTACCATTGATGAATTAATCATGTCGATAATGAAGTGATGAGGATGATGATGTCAATAAAAGTGTAACAAAAACTTTGCTGTTCACATTGAGAATTGGAAGACTAAATTTGCACCTTATCCAAAATGACTCTCATATGATCTGGGAAAAGAATTTATACATTAACTCTAATTTACACAATAACTTTTTTTTTCACTTTTAATACCAGGTGGGTATACAGGCCTTAATCAGATTCGGAATCAGAGGACAAGTACAACAAAAGTGTCTTTTTTGTAACTCTTCTAATGATATAATCATCGTCATCATCTTCATCGTCACTACATGTACCTACACCATCAGCATGATTAATGTCAATGTTGTCATCACCTTCTTCAATAGTATAAACATGATCATCCTTCTCCATTTCAAACGACTCAAAACATTCTTCAATGATCTGCCACACTTTATTAGCGTGAGATGAATGGAAAAAAGGGAATTCAGACAAAACATCTTTATCACTTATTTTCTCAATGTTATCAACTAGTTGACTGATCAACCCAGTTGAGAAACCAGTTGCAATGTCATAGCCAGTGAAAGTACAGGAGTCAACACAGTTACACAAATCTTTCCTATAAACCAACAGTTCTTTTTGGAACAGCATTTTCAATCCTGCTGGCAATTTTCTCTGAACCACTTCACTACTATAAGCAGAATGTGATATGGCTGCTGCTGCAGACTTCAGAGATACATATAGCCGAGGAACACAACTATCACAATATGGACATTTGCATTTCTCAGCACAGATATCACAACAAGTATGTAATACATCATTCTCTGGGACCACATCCATATACTCAGAGTAAATCAGTTTTCTTCGACAAACAGTTTGGTTCTTTGTGTAACCTTTCATTGGAAGTGAAACTTTCCCTTGAGTGGAGGTCTTATATATTATCATTACAGCATGAGAAACTTTGTCTGCACTTCGACCAACTCTATCACTTTCTTGAAGGTAACTGTCAAAGTCACTAGGTGGACTAAAGTGGTAGCACTCGTAAACATCTTTTATATCTACTCCCATCCAGAGTGCACTTGTTGCGATGAGGATTCTGATGTTACCATCTGGATCATTAAACGACTCCACTGATGATTTTTTCTGCTCGGATTCTACGTTACTATGGAACATGTCAAATAGGCGATTTTTATCATTATTTGGACCTGATATATTATATGGAGAATAAGATTTCTCCCCCAAAGCATTGCTGAAAAATTCATACACCAGGTTGCAGTCCTTGTAACTTTTAGTGAAAATGATCAGTTTGTCAGTCAGTATACCTCTTGTCTCTAAATCATGAACAATAAATCCGAAACTCTTAGATATATTTTCTTTTTCACCTTGATCGAAGACTGAATATTTCACATTGCATTTATTTGGCGGCACTATGACATCAACGCAATCCTTCAGGTCCAGAACATCTTTCACAAGTGAGGCTGTTTTCTTTGAGGCTGTTGCTGTCATGTCTATACAAGGTACTGGCAAAACAGATCTTATTTCTCCCAGTTGACCATACATTTTCCTGAAAGCCTTTTCTTTCTTCTTATCGACACCCCTGAAAAATGCAGATACAATGATCATTCCTTATAAACATGATAAATGTTATTCTCATGCAAATTGTTAATTTTTTAAGGGGTTGATGCAATGACAGTTTTTGAAAGTTGTTTAAGGAAGAATTTTTAAATAATTGTTTTTTCTTAATCAGTAAGACCATTGTCACTTGATTGGTTGTTTAACATGACCTTGGTTTTTTAAATACACATGCTAGATGCTATAATTATTTCTGATTAATTATTAAATTGCAAACAAATTGTATATGAATATACATGTAGAGAAAATGTGTAAGTTTTACTCAGGAAAGTGTAAATCCTGGATTTTTAGGGCAAATAATTAAACTAGGGACTCCCTCATCTATTTTTAATTATTTGCCTTCAAAATATAGATGAGGGCTGGTCATGCTAAACAACTAATCAAGTGACAGTGGCCCAATTGTTTCAGTCTAGAGATTGTGTGTGAACTGAGCCAACCTGACATGTGGATCAAACCATGAGATATCAATTATAATAATGCAGCTTCATTTAGGACCAGGTATAGGTACAATCATAACAGGATGTGAATGAATGGACCAGAATAGGCAGTTGGGATTGAAAAAAAAACATCCATGGAATTTCACTCATTGAAGTACTTGTAGCTTTTCAAACTAAAACAGGGGTGTGACACACACCCATATTGGATAACTCTAAACAAAAATAGTACTTTTCAATAGTGTGCATTCATTATTTGTGGACTTCGTAGAAACAATTGCGAATTTTCAGAGATAATATATATCCATTTTACATCTCAATTAGTGGTTGACCCTGATCTGGTGAAGTTGAAGATTGATAGCTATTTCTACGTTATATATTGACACAAAACTTCAGATCCAAATTGCAGATTTGCTACCTGGGGAAGAGACCTTTCCTGTGTATACAATATTAACACTTGAAAAATATTATGCATTACTTTTGGTAAATCTCTATGCTTTGCAAGAATGTATAATATTACTGCCACTGTTGGATGAATTTTGGCAGGTATTTCAGGATGATTTGATCATTTTCTTTTTCATTTTCATTTTGTGTTTTTCACTCAAATTATATACAGAACTGTCTACTGAATGAAAATGAGAAGAAATATATATATTTTTTTTAATTCTTCTGATTTTGTCGTTTTTTTTAAAACATAAATGTTGGACAAACATGTGCTGTATCACGAATCATCTAGTTCTCAGTCACAGAAGATTAATAATAATAATAATTTTATAGAGCATATCACTCTCACTAAAATCCTGACCAGTTAAAACGGCTCTTACTTTTGCAGATCCTTATATTAGATCAATTTAGAAATGCAACATTGAGGCTGATGTTGAGATAGGTTAATATCATTCTTCCTGTCACCTGAAACAGGTATTGTCTTTAAATAACATCCTCATGTTGTCCTTCCAACTGCCGAGTTGATCTAGAGTGTTCATCAGGTGATCATCGTACTGTTTATATTTTTTGATTTTGTCACCATGCTACCGGGTAAAAACAGAATATAAATAAAAGTGGGGATTCATGTTTGAGGCTTGATCTTTGACATCGGGCCGTCACCACCGATGCTGTGCACGTGGGGCAACCCCCCCTCCCCCCAACCCCTTTATGCCCATAGGTTTTTTTAAGGGGGGTGAGGCGGGGGGTATTTCATTCCAAATGACATAAAATATTAAGATATCAAACACCTATTCAGCCTTTAATAAAAATATGCTTAAATGCAGGCAATCCAGCATAAATATTCCAAACTTGACCGGATGGGGGGGGGGGAGAAAGTGGGGCCCCAATGACATACAGAACTTTTCCCTAGCGACATTTTCCCCAGCGACATTTTCCCCACCGAGGTTTTCCCCCACGACAGTATCCCCACATGATATTTTCCCCAGGCGACATTCCCCCCCCCCCCCTAATATTACGTGCTGTAATAATTACGATCTGTTTTCTGGCTGTTATTTTTAGTTTTGAGCAGATTTTTTTTTGTGATAATGTATTGTTTGAAAGTTCAGTTTTGTCTAAATCGTTATGAATTAAACATTTTTAATTTAAAGTTCAGTTCTGCCTAAATCGTTATGAATTAAATATTTCAATTCAAATTCGAATATCTAGTAATCTATCGGAAAATATCGGCAGTGTTGATGAAGTGATCAAATAATAATATCAAATTTTTGCGGCTTTCATGCAGCGGGAATTTAAAAAAAAATCAAGGTGGAGAAATGACCGCGACTGTGATTGTCGGCAGATCGTAATTATTACAGCATGTAATATTACTATTAGGGTGGGGAAAATGTCGTGTGGGGAAACTGTCGTGGGGGAAAATATCGGTGAGTAAAATGTCGCTGGGGAAACTGTCATTGGGGGATAATGTCACGGACTCGGAGAAAGTCGTGCCATTGGTTTGCAGTCCTGGGACGGTCAGAAATGGGAAGAGTTGCTTCCCTTTATTTTCATTAGAAATTACATTATGAAACAGGGACTGTATCCAGTCTAGTCGTCATGACGTTGTCTTCCGCTGAAAGATTGCTTGATTGCTGTCGCCACTCTTTCTCTTGTAGATAAAGGCGCATAACTTAAAAAAAACAACTGAGCATATCTGATCTTTTAGGCTCTTTCTCTACAGATAGTTTTTTAAACGTATCGTCGCATTGGCAGGACTATTATCATGGCGGCTCGTTCCATCAAACGTTGAGTACAATATTGAGACATGTATATTATCAATATAACAGTCCCGAGATAAAACTCTTTAACCAAGGTGCGAAAACGACGTCATTGCCCACACGACGTCGTGTCACGGGTTGGGACCGGGCAATGATTCAACATTGCCTATACCGCAAAAATCAGAAAGTATCATTGTGGCTATCAAAATACTGAAATCCAATCAAATTTGAAGGTGTCATTGCCTCGGAGTAATAGGCATTTGCAAACAGATGTCATTGGCTGTAAAACACCGTGAATAACACAATACAGCTTTGCCAATGTTATATGGTTAGTTGGCTGACCTCAGCATAACGTTACATGGACAATGCCGCGCTTCTCGCCTTTTGCGTTTAGAGAGTTTCATTTCGAGACTGTACAATTCAAACTGATAACTGGAGTTTGCGTACTATTGGACTTGATGTATATGGATGGCAGACAATGATGATGATAAACTTTATTTACTGACGGTAACACTATCGGTAACAGGTGAAACTTTCTCCCCTGTGGCCCTCTGTACATGTCAAAAAGTGTGTTTACTATGCCTTTGGTTGCAGAATCTTACTCAACGAAGGCGTGAATGGTATATATGAGTATCACTTGATCCGTTTTAATTTCATGTTCTTTGACAAACAAATACATTTTTCCACACCAACGCACGCTGTACCGACTGTGTATAAAGGACTAATTTTGCCTCGAAGCTACTGACATGAATCATGTTTCATAGCAAAGTAGCGAACAGTGGAATAAACCTTTTGTATTGGTATTCTGCCCTGCTATCGCTTTTTTAAAACGGAGGATACATACGACTGCACAGATTATATTTTGTTTGAGAAGACTGATGGCAGGATATAGCTCTTCTCATTATTTATTTCCCGAGAGACTATGCATTCGACAATTCGGCAATCACTATTGTAATTTCTTTTTTGCAGTGTAGCGATGTACCTAACTTCAGGTTAAAAAGTGTTTATCAGATATTTGGATGGAGTGAGGAGATAGAGGCTAAGATAGATCAAGTGTCCGAAAATAATGATAGGGCTCCTACAACAGGTTCCTAAGTAGCTTTCGGGAATCCGACAATGAACCGGGTATCATTTAATATACACCCTTGATTAATCGATGAATGATATCGACAATACATTTGACTAAATGTCCGCATTTGGCGTCACAACGAAATTGCATCAGCAGGAATTCTATGTATACATTTGCAAACGGAGGCCGCATCGGTTTTCAATTTTTAATAAAATCATACGAAATTGAGATGCTGCATCGGTTTACAATTTTTAATAAAATCATACGAAATTGAGACAAGCCGGATATATATCTATTAGTTGTATGAAATGATTTAAGAGAGAGATAAGCCGAGGTCGTGGGTTCGAATCCCGCTGACAACCAATTTATTTTTTTTCTCTCTCATAAATCATTTCATATGTATATATGCTCAGTGGCGGGCTATACGCCATACCAAATATCATTTTTTCACTATTAGTTGTAGATAATGTTAGCACACGCGAATTTCGAAGATAGTGGTTCTGTCTATACTCAAACAGTAAACAATAATCTATTTTTATCATGCTCACATGGTAGGTGATACAGATCTCGTATCAGACTTCCAGTAGATCAAGGAAAGTGTATAAAAAACCATGGCGTTGAAGAAACTGTCGGCTTGTTGACAAGAGAGAGAGAGAGAAAGAATCAAGCTCTGACGTCGCGATCAGCTTGCTGACAAGGAGTCACATGTGCACACAGTCAGATATTCCGGCGGCATTTCTCCCAAATCTATCGAATGACCAAGTGACTCCTGTGGTGTACTGTATCTCAGTCACACTTTATTTGTTGTCGCCGTCAGACAACGGCCCACAGCAAATTGGGAACGCGTGAAGAGTGCAAGTTCTTATTCAGAACGCCACTCCATAGGACCCGATGCCGATCATGCGCTTATTCCCGTCGTGTTAATATACAGTTCAAAATGATTGTGCACAGAAGGTGAACCTTTGGGCCAAAAGTCACGAGTAGAATTCCACCATATACAGATAACAATTAGGAAATAAAATGTCATGTTGATACAGGAAAATGCCAGCCGACCTTACAGGACGATATTGTGACTGCAATTTTTGTATCGCAGCCAGGCTTCCATTGCAGTTGTTTACGTCGACACCTGGGCTAGAATGGCCAAACGGCCCCTAGTACCGTCTTCAGCGGAATTAGATACAAATATCGAAGATCCAATTACACCAACACAGCTGATTGACGAGTTTTCATCGTCAGATGTAAAAGACGGCCCACATGATGTCATAATGACCCTCCGTGTTAGACTGGACCCAGCCCTTCTTTCATAATGTATTTTAAAGGGGAAACAAAAGGAAGTAACTCTGCCTATTAAGAAATAAGGGGCAACTATCAGTTAGTTTTGCTTCTTCACCAGGTGAGGCAAAGTGAATTTTGAACACACCAATCTATTGACCATGTTCAGAAAATTTCAAAATACACAAAAAAGGAAAATTATGTATTAAAAGCTATCAGATATGGCTAATAGATTCCAGAAACCGGCGTTTTTAAATGAATGAATCGATGCGAGGGATTTTTCAAAATGACTCTCATTGAAACAGGCGTGAATCTACACAAAGACAGAAATGCCCGTTGTGGTTCATTTTGACAGGCGTAAACACCACTATGCCAATGATCATGAGCAAATTACCCAAGAATGATATATTGATCATATACACAGTATGTGCTCTAAATGTTGAGTTGTCTGATTAACTATGTTCAGTTGTGGGTTTGACAATGATGACAATCTTTGTCAAATACAGGTAATAATAATCTGATAATTAAATCAGTACATGTAGTGGCTAAATTTGACGACACAACCAAAATTTGAATAAATTCAGGTATCATAAACTGGGATCTATTATTTGCCTAATGGTATAATTATGTTGATAAGCCTATTGGCGAATAATTTGAGAACAGACGAGGAAATTATGGTAAGCTTCAATTAGGCTCTGACACTGATCTGCCTCCCTAATTTACCTACATGTATCTCTGAAGATTGACTTCAAGATCAAAACCCTAATAGGTATGAAGAATACAACTTTGGGACAAAATCAAATGAAAACGTATCTCTTAATCAAGACAACTTGATAGACATTTTCTTTCTTCTTTTTTCTTTCTGTCTATTATAAATGCAGGTGTAATATGGTAAACATTATTTATAGAATTTTGACTTGGGTTCGAAAGGACGAATCATTTCAAATTTATGTGTGTGATGTTTCGAATTCTAGGTAATTCCAATCCGTACTTTTCCGCATGTTTACTGATTTGGGAGTTGTGGTGTATTGTATTTTCTTGGTATAAGGTGACAAGAATTGTTTTTAACTGGCTGCTTACGAGCTAGCTATGTATACACGCATGAATACCATGGTAGGGAATAGCCCTATAAGAGTAGCTGCTCGATAAAAGTTATCTCTTACAATCTTAAAATGTATATAGTCGATAAGAGTATGTTTCACCAGGAGATCCTCGTGGCATGGAATACACCTTTGAACTGGTTCTTTTTTTTTCAGCAAATGCTCGTGAGTTAATCGTGTATAGCCATTTTATCAGCCTCGGTATTGCCTTTGATGGCAACGTGACTAGATACCCAACAAAACACAAGATCAATCTGTTGATCAAACTTACAGTCATATAATTGTAGAATATTCAAGATGGTGGGATGAGTTGAATTTCCACTTTCAATCGCTTGAAGGCATGACAGTGAATCTGAGAATATGACATATTTCTTCCTTTTATTGGACCCAATACCTTCTAAAGCCTGTTAAGTTAGTTATTAATCCAGGTATTGACAATTATCTACATATAAACAATCAGAATGCCAGAATTAGTCTACTATAGAGACGACGGAAGAAAATAGTTTAATTGACTCTTACAAAGAGCTTTATCCGGATAGGATAATATATACTTGGCGTAGAAAAAATCCATTCAAACAGGCCAGATTAAACTTCTTCTTAGTTACTGAATGTATACTTCCAAATCTAAGAAATATTTTAATAGAATCTAGCTATCATTCGGACTATCCAACTAAGTGCATTCAAAAAAGGTAAAGGGTTGTGGAAGTTAAACAATTCCCTGCTAGGTGACGTTGAATATGTTAACAATATTAATAAAAAAAAGGAAATGAGACAGCAGCATGCGGTCCCTTCCTATATCCCTGAGTGGATTGGAACTATTTCTGACGAAGATATATATATTTTTTTACCATTGATGATCAACTATTTTTAGATACACTGTTACTGGAAATAAAGGGAAAAATATCTTATGCCAGCTTCAAAAAAAGGGGAAAATATCTTATGCCAGCTTCAAAAACAAAAGCAAAACAAAAATAGCGGGAAAATATTACAATTAGGAGAAACTCTTACTACAGAAAATTCTGAACGAAACGATTAGAAGATAAGAAATAATCAAGCTACGTTTGGCTACAATGAACTCAAATTCCGTGTCTAATTTAATACTGAAGTCAACGCAACAATTCAAAGTAGACCGCCACGAAACTGTAATTAGGGGTCTGTCAGGAGAAAAGCTTTGGGTCGACAAGAGAAATGGAATCGAAATAATAAGAGTTGACGTGTCAGTTAGAAAAAAATCATCTGGTTCCCCTAATTTTCAACATTTCTTCAGAGTTAAGCATTGACAGTTGTCTATTTTTCTGCAACATGTCCTTCTGGTTAAGTGACGTAAAATGCTAATGGGTCTGCTTTGGTCTGTCTAAGGTTCGTCAGGAGATAAGTAGTTCACATATATGAGAGCACTGGATTCAGTTTCAGGCTTGATGGGCTTGATAGGCTTTTCGATAAAATCGAAAAAACATCTGCAATAAATCCGCGGCCGAGATACCAAGGCTACGTCTGAATGTAAGGTGCAGAGGGAAGCTTTCCTGTAGAGTCATATCGTTGCACTTTTGTCGTCAGACGTCTTCAATTTTGACCATCTCTTGCATATCGGTTCAATGTATGTGGCCAGTGTGCTCTCGCGCAATGAACTAGAACGTATAGTTTCGATCAGAACCGCAATACTCAAGGCTACAAGTGAGAAAGCACGATTAAGTCTAGTTTCCATATATATTGGTTTTTATATCATTTGTAAGAAAAAACTACTTCCTTTCGATAAAAGGACTTCTCTGCATTTGAGATAATTTAGTCCTATCCGGCCAGGGCAATTTGAAGTGTACTCTAGTCTGAAGGAGTGGTGGTGGCTGATCCCGACCCTGAGTATTACCGGTTATCCTCGTAAAGACTAAAACTTATCACACTTTATTATATTCTTGGTGATAAGATAGTGAATAGTATCAATGGAGTAAAAGCGATACATTTTGCAGTGATAATAACGTTACAGAGAGTGAAGATATCGATATTACCGCACAAATAGATGTCGCCATGGTCACAGTGATAGGACAATTAACCCACACTTCACCAGGTTTATGCTTAAAAAACAAGCTAAATATTTGGGAAGGATTTATTTATTATTACGCCTTATGATGACCAGATTATGGCAGGAAATACGACGTAAACTGACATAAATTGAATAAGAAATACCCGAAAAGGCGACAATGGAACCACTCGAACATCACGTACGCGTACACCGACACAAATACACAGTGACAGGCAGTGTGGACAGGGTGGAGTGCAACACAAACTACGGCGTGGAAAATAACAAATGAATACCTTCATCAGTCGAAAGCTTAATATATTATATCTCTTCTTTTCTCTTCTCTTCAATTCTCTCAACTTCTTATACAGATTTTCTTGATATGAGATACTGTACGAATTCCTTACGGCTGTGATCAATAAGAGAACTTTGAACACATTTTCGAATATATCCCAGGAAATGATTCCCTAAATCTCTTTTGGTTTCCCATCCCGTATCCAAGTGCTTAATTCTACTCACATCACGACAAAGTCACAAATGACCACAAAAATATACATCCAAGGAAATCATCAAGAAAGATTTGACTCCTTGCATTAGCTTATTCAAATGTTCGTCTGATAGTGACATTAATCAGTGAGGCTGATCAATTCGAGATCCGCTTATGCGATGCAATCTCTCAATATCTGCTCTTTTAACAATGTGGGGGTTAACAATTTTGGGGTTAAATACGAGACTGCCTCTCGTACAGAATGTAAAAAAGACTATTCTGACTATTCATCGTACGTCTCTGCCATTATTCGGAAAAATAGCCTCATTTAACGGCGATATTTCAGGGACTAAATACGATATCGTCAGTAAGCGGAAAACAACACTGCCTTTTAGATCGATCGAGTATGTTAGATGATTTAATTTGGCAAATAAAGGGGAAAACCATATAAGCAATCTCGGAAACATATCTGCATATTGTGGAGCAAACGGAATTATTCCTAGGATTCATCAAAGGCAAATTACAAAGAATAAAATACCCAGATGTCATTATCTTTTTCTGTAACATGATGCAGGCACGTAGTGAATCTGTGTTTGACATTCACAAGTGATGTATAGGGGTCATCACTCAGGGTTTTCTTGTAGAATAGAATTTACCAAGTCAAGTTATCGGGTATTCCGTTACCAAGTTCGTTTTCAATGATAGACGGGGCCTGGTTTCACTAAATTTTCTTTGCCGAGGATAGGAGGGAAAATATATCGGATATCAATTTCTCCCATATCTTGAATATCGCTGAAATTTATTACCTGTATATCGAAGGGCTTTGCTGGTGGATTGTTAGTCGAGGAAGATCGCCGTTTGCACATGTCATTCGACAAATATATGCAGGCTTATTATTTTTTTTGTATGAAATTTAAACCGTACGACGTCAGGTATAATAGGCTTGTTTTTCTGAGTATTCTTGCATTTATCGGGTTTAACTCATGTTGAGACGTATAAACATCTGCCATAAATGCGCGGCTGAGATACCAAGGTTACGTCTGAATGTAAGGTGCTAAGGGAAGTAAAGTCATATCGTTGATCTTTTGTCACCAGATGTCTTCAATTTCCTCCATCTCTTGCACATCGGTTCAATTTATGTGGCCATTGTGCTCTCGCGCAATGAAGTAGAACGTCTAGTTTCGATCAGAACTTCAATACTCGAAGCTACAAGTGAGAAAGCACGGTTAAGAGTCTAGTTTCCATATATAATGGTTTTTATATCATATCTGAGAAAAAAAAACTACTTCCTTTTGATAAAAGGACTTCTCTGCATTTGAGGTAATTTAGTCCTATCCGGTCAGGGCAATTTGAAGTGTACTGTAGTCTGAAGGAGTGGTGGTGGCTGATTCCGCCCTTCAGTATTATCGTTATCCTCGTAAAAGCTAAAACTTATCACACTTTATTATATTCTTGGTGATAAGATAGTGAATCGTATCAATGGAATAAAAGCGATATTTTTTGCAGTGAAGATATCAAAGATATCATCACTGTGATGATATGACAAATGACGTTACAGAGAGTGAAGATATCGATATTACCGCACAAATAGATGTCACCTTGGTCACAGTGATAGGACAATTAACCCAAACTTCAGCAGGTTTATGAAAAAAAATCAAGATAAATATATTATTACGCCTTATTGGTATAATATACCAGATTATGGCAGGAAATTGACAAAAGAAAATTGAAATAGAAATACCCGGAAAGGCGACAATTGGACCGCGATCATCACGTACGCGTACACCCACACAAACACACAGCGACAGGCAGTACGGACAGTGTAGAGTGCAACACAAACTACGGCGTGGAAAATAATAAAAGAATACCTTCATCAGTTGAAAGCTTAAATTTGGGTCATATCACGAATATGTCGAATCAAAGTTAATGAGAAGACATGAAAACCAAAATGCAACGGCAGTGACTCTTGTGTGAGAATGGGGCAAAGTCTCAAGGATAACTCCGTACAAAACGGTCGAGCCTGCACAACAACAAACCAACACCGGAAAATCCACGATAGTAAATGTGGCTGGGACCGTATCACGTATTGTAATCATTGTGATATTTGGGTAGATATGAACGAAACTAAGTGAAAATCCTAGTTTTGTTTGGAATGGGAATTTTCGATGGGCACACAAACTCTGTGTTCGACCAGACAGGCCAACGAGAACAAAAGCGTCTGTACTGCCTGGCGGGAAATGCCCCCGACTCGACAAACAATCGACTTTGCTGTCTTAGGTAAAGGAGAGGGGGAGGGGCGTGTCCGGTCGGTAATCATTTATGTGGGGGACAAAGCTAATAAAATTCATTAGATCTGCTGGATGCCATCGATACAACAGTGCATGAGACTCGACTGAAAGATATTCGCCTGCAGTTTTATCACGTACGACGTCAGTGAGTGACGTCAGAGTGAAAATATTTCAATGTTTCAGTGAACTCTCAGTCGAAAACCGTATAAAATGTGAATATTCTAATGATTTCAATCATCCAGAATGAACTAATACTGCAATAAAAATTAAATAAACTGTTTCTTGACGAATATCATCAATATTTCATCTCGCGAGGTGAGAGAATTGACATGAAGTATTTATGACATTCCTCAAGAAACAGTTGATATACTCTGAAAATCTGTGGGCTAAGCTTTACTGAGAAATGTGAATCAATATGAGATGGCCATGCCGGTGACGTCACACGAGAGAGAGAGAGAATTAAGGTTTAATGTCGCGTTCAGCAATATTTCAGCTATAAAGCGACGATCAAGCTAAATTCTGAGTACTCAAGTCACTAACTTAGTAATCCAACGCATTAAAACATACACACATTAAAACTATATGCCGTGGTTATATTATTAAAGGTAATAATCAAACCGTTTATTTATGTTATTTCATACGAAAAAAATGCGCGGTAAATAAATAAATGTATATCAGCTAATAGAAGAAATATTGATAAAACAGTTTTGGTCACTTTTACGATAAAAATGGCGCCATTTTGGACAGCAACGAACATTTTTCTGTCCTACCCTCTTGACAATCATTTCAAATTTACCAATTCCCAGGCGGGGTTATGCAGATACGACTGAAATAGCTCCAGTATGATTGACTCGCCAACCTACGAAGTTTCTGTAAACCAGATATAAATTTGCAGGGGATGGAGTCTTGTTAGGCATGACTAAGTTCACAATTGTGCCATGTGGGCCAATATAGTGCCATTTAGAAATAAGCGGGTATGTCGGCAAAGGTGTGCTTCAAATGCATTGAAGTGAAGACAAGAAGAAATAAGAAAAAAATTTCAATAGATGATCAGTTTTTATATGTATACGGTTAACTGGGCTTGCCGAAGGACCAAATTAGGCGTTGTTGCAGGTGATTGATTGTTGAACAACAGATACCCAGAAAGAAGCTCTTTTCCAGATATGTCGTGATAGAACATATATGGTTGACAGAATGATGCTTCACTCATATATACTATAAGAGTTTGGCCGTTGTAGTTTACGAGGTTGTACAAAGGTACATGTGCGTTTACGGAATTTAGGTGTTTTTTTGTTATACACATATTTATCATAACCTGATGTAACAAAGCCATTTGAATGATCATAGCTATCGAGCTTGGTGTGAGAATCCACAAAAGATGGTGGTAACTAACGGCAAGAAAACATCACAGGATGCCCAGAACACTGTACTGTTCATCGCGCATTCAGTTAATGCAGTGCCGTTCTGGTTTCATGAATTCACCCTCTCATGTTTATGATATATATTACAAGCATCTGGTCCGTCATTCATAATTCAGCCGTCATCCATTGAAGAATATCCTCGTCCATAATCCAAAGTCCTATTCCATATAACAGTATTAGCATCAAATTCATAAGGACAATCATACTATACATATAACATAGTCTAGTTTCCTGCAAATAGAAGAGAGAGAGACAGCGAATTACGGTTCAACGTTCAGCAATATTTCAGCTATATAGCGACGATCAAACTAAATTAAGTACTCAAGCCAATAACTTAGTAATCCAACACATTAAAACATACACACATTAAAACTTATGCAACAAACCCATTTCTCAAGACAGTCCTCTATCACAAGACTAAAATGATCTCCCAAAGTAGTCGCTCGATAAAAAGGTTCTCTTATAATCTTAAAATCTATGCAGTCGATGATAGAAGCGGTCAACCGTTTTCAATAATGCCGACAATATCATGATGTTCCAGAAATATCAAATCCGTATCAGTATTCTTAATCCATATGATATTCTTTGTAAATTCGTCATCTAGAGAATGGTGTATCTCAGTCACGCTTTGATTGTGCCTGTTTATGTGCATACCATGAAGATCTTGACGTACATGGGTTCATATTCAGGTTTCACTGGAATATTACTGTCCAGAAAGGGCTAGTTTATGATGTCGGAATTGTAATCATGTTTTTTTGGGTCCTAAAGTCGACGAGGGAGAAGGCCGGCTTCATTTTTATAGAGATATAGGTTCAAATTGATTTGCCTTTAGGGCTCTCTGTAGTTTCCTTCAATTCCAGTGAAAGTTAATTTGTATCCCCCACAGCTTCATATATATAGCGATTATCCATAGCGAGAAGATCGTCTATAAACGTTGGGTGAATGAGAAGGAACGGCCTTTGAAATAATCAGTTCTTGAAAGCGTCTGCATATAGTCGTATTCATAAGAGAACCGATATAGTTCAGTCAACAGGATTGCCCAATTATTACCCATTGGAATACCTGTATTCTGTTGATATATTGTGTTGCCAGATTTTAACATTGATATTTTAATGAGAAATCCAACCAACTCTATAAGCAAAGAAACATCCCATGAATGATATCCCCTGTATGTAGTAGAGCTACAGAATGTTTTATGGCTTCTGACATCAATATATCTGCGTTCAGTTTTCTCGAACACAGATACTGTTAATGAACTTAGACGGTCGAGGAAGTCCTGATGAGGGATTGTGGTATAGGGACGAGAAATCCCATGTAGATACCTGTCTGTACGAGATGTGAGCTTTACCATCAAGTTCTTTCGTAAGATATTTTGAGTTTTTCAATATCCACATCAATCAACGCCAGAGTTTTAAAAAATAGTGGCGCAATACCTTTCCCAAAATGCGTTTACCTTCTGGCGGCCGCTGTCAACAGGGTTGAAAGAAGCTTGGTGGTGCAGCTTCTAGAACCAGCTATGAATCTAGCTTTGTATGGTGATTAATGCAGTATTTTTTTGTGTATGTCGTTATGATTGGTTGGAAGACAAATTCCTCTTTCCTTGAGAAACGTTTTGTGATTGTTAAATAAATCTTCCAGAGTAATTGCAGTTTGGAAAGAGACGTATTTGTTGATGGTATTTTTCCACTCAATTCCTTAAGCAGCACCTGGTAATAGTAATATTTACATATGAATATTATATTATTTGGAGTTTTGTCTGCTGGAACTGTGCCAAAATTACTCCGGAGATTTGCTAGAACGTCTTGAGAATTGAGGTTTCTCAGCAATTGTTTTGCTTGGGGAAGAGTGCGTCTGCTTCTGTTGGTGAGATCCAGCCTGTACCTATACTGTAGGTTCAACTTTTTCTCGCTTAGACCAATCAATCACGTACTGTTCCAATGCAGACAGGAATTCAGATTTATTCTTCTCGGCTCTCTGTAGCTGATCTGGATCCTTTCGATAACAAAGAAATAGATTACCTTCCTAACACAGTTCTAAACTGCAGATGTGTGCGTCAGATTCGATATTTGCACACAAAAGTCGAATTTCCTTGTCATATGTTGAACATTAATCCCATACTGGCGTGAAATGAGTGAAAAACGAACAAATTTGTTTCTCGTAAGACGTAACATTTCCTCCATGATTACCACCCCAATCGTCATATTTCCGACGGGTATTCGGTTTATTCAATCTGTGACAATAAAGTTTGGAGGGGAACGTTGAATTGAACATACAGTCTCGTCTGAATAGTTCCATAGCACTCTTTATACCATTGTTATCAGCTCGTTTCGTCTATCTGTGACATGGACTTCTTTTATGTGCGACGAATGAATATTGAATGGCGGATCTGACACTTGCTATGTACTTCTAGAAGAATACTGTCAGCCTGAGCATACACTCCATGGTATAGATTTCATAGACCATGAATCACTTGGTCAAAAGATCATACAGTATTGTGCACCATGATCGTTTTGATCACATCACCTATGGTCTGTCACACATGTATCATGGAATGTTTGGTTAGGCTGACTGTGTATTGGAGATCATTGACCCAGCTTGGTAATGGAATCGGATGACACAATATGACGTCGTGTACCCCCAAATTTATACAATATTCAGTTTTGACATATATTTTCGTCGTTAGCTTCAATATGATATCCAACTGTGTTTATATGAAGTATAATGCCCAATTATGACATACGGAGTGGCGTAGAAAAAAAGAGAAAGGTGCAAGAATGACACCTGTTATGTTTTGCACGCACACATGCCCAACTATTTTTTGGAGCAACGAAATCGTATTGGTGCGCAAATGGTATGTTACATCTTTTGAAATGCATGTCCAATCATTCAATGGTCAGTGAGACATTTTGTTGATCATTGTAATGATCAGTTTGGGCTCGATTTGAAACTATTTGCATAATCATCAGCGCAAGACATAATACCTGAATTAAATATGATCACCGTATGGTGTCATTTAGAACTTGCGCATTTCTATATCTTTTGGCTTATACTAGGCATTATTACAGGCCCAAATCATGTATTTTCAACATTGAGCAGCTTCATATTATAGCTTATCATTTGAGGACCATTTCGAGCTCTACAGCAAACACCTCGGTGCAAGCTATTATGGTATTATATGATAGCAGCAGTGTCGGGTCACATGAAGTTCAGTAGTTCCCTAATAGATCAAGACGTCATGGGTTAATCTGTCTAATCGTATAGCATTTCTTTTTTCTTGTACTAGACTAAGTCGATTACCCCTAATAACCACTTGTGTACATTCGTCGCTATATAGCTGAAATATTGCTGAACCTTAATTCTCTCTCACTCTTGTGTACATTCTCACTCTTGTGTACATTCTCACAGTATTCATTGGAGTTCCCAATACTTTGTGTATATTATTATTCCTATAACCAATTATTTGTAGGATGACACTCTCTTTGTTAAGCACAAATTATTTGTGCTGGACGGGGTCAGCCCCGTGCGAGACTCGAACACACGCCTTTAGAGTTTGGCACCAAATCCCCAGCAGCAAAGGCAAGCGCTCTAAATCACTCGACCACCCTAAAAATAATTGGATATAAATGTTAACTATTGTTATTTCATCAACTTAATGTAACATTCAGAATAGTAATAGAGTACTCGCACTTTTACAGTAATATCCTCTAATGGTGGTAATTACAAGCGTCTGGTCATCATTCATAATTCGTCGTCCATTAAAGTATATTCGCGTCCATAACCCAAAAACCTATTCCATATAACAGCATTAGCACCAAATTCAAAAAGACAACCATAGTATACACAAACATAGGCTAGTTTCCTGCAAGAGTAGAGCGGTTAACAGTTTTCAGTGATGTCGGCAAGTTCCAAAAAAATATCAAATCCGTATCCCTGATCTGTTCTTCGTTGTTGCACTCAACACATAATCAGTGTACTCACCAGGGTGATAGTTCGTCGCATCACCTATCTCATAGGATTTTATCGTGTTCGCAGTACGCAGGTCAAACACTTGGAACTCATTCCTCGTTGTACAAGCCAGATATTGATTGTTATTGTAGAACATGAAATTCTGCAGCTCGTTAGATTCGCTGTTGTCTATATGCACTATTTCCTTTCCAGTCTGAGCATCCCAAATCCCAAAATCTAAGTCTACGCTCGCTAAGAAATAGAAGAGTTAGAAATAGAAGAAAATGTCAAACCATTGAACATAACTAAATACAGTTGATTGAATACGATCAAGGGAGCATCCCATGGAGTAAAGTAAACATTCATTATATCTAAAGATAATAATCCCAAGTAATATGTAGTGGCAGGGTATCCACATACATGTACACAAGGATTTCTTAAGTCACTATAATATGCAGTCTATAATGAAAGCAGGTTGGATTTGTCGACTTATTGTTGCTTATTGAATCTAGAATTCCGTAAGTTTCGCTGTGTCCTAGATTGATTTTTATGTTCATTACCGAAGATAAATAAACACTTTCTTAAAAGATTCATTTGTTCTGTAACACAGATAAGTTAACAATGCCAGAAATTGTTTCAGGAAATTGTGATCGTCTGGAAAACCTTTCATTTTCGTGCATTGTAACGAACTTCATTGATTTAGCGGCTAATACACCACAAGTACAGGAATTGGTCGTGTAGTAATCTGACTTTGGAGTAAGAAACCGTTTGGAGTCTTGACCTTTCTTTATAACTTATCCAGAGTCGGACAAACATCTACTTACACGATGTGACCACTCGTGTACCATCACTGGAAACGCCCACGTGAGCTACCTGGTTCTCATGACCGGTCAGTTTATGCGCGAGCGAGCCAATGGTCCCTTCTAGAAATCCTGAGATAAACAAACCAAATCATAGTCACACGTATATATAATGGTGTACCAACCAACTGATTTGCTATGTTTGGATACAGTATTTGCCAATTCTTTTGCTTATTCTCCTAAAATCTCATTCTTATTGTGTGTGATATAAACCCGTCTTATATCACCGATACCACCTTGATTAGCTCTGGAGTCTCATTCTCATAAGCGAAAACAGTAACAAGTACAACCAAATGTTAATATCAGGTTTGTTGTCGACCGCATATATAAAAAAGTTAATTACTCGAATAATAGACTACGATGTGTGGTCCACCTTAAATGCGCGACTAAACTCTCTAGATATTTTGCCTGATAGCTCATGTTAAAAACTTAATTTCGATATCAATAAATAATTTTTTATCAAATTGTCTTCGCCAAACTTTGCATTAGACAATGCGTTTTCATATTAGGCTCTTGTTTGAATTTTAGAAGCCTCTTAAGGATCTTGAACCCTTAACTTGAAAGTTTTAGTCATGTGTGGTCATCTGGGTCTCTTTGCGAGTCTTTTGTCTATACAAAAGTATCCATAATCCTCCAAGATATTGCTTGAAAATTATGTCATTTTCCGTATTAGCTTATTACGTGTGTCCCATTTTGAGTGTATTGAGTTTTCCCCCGTAAAAATCGTCATGGCCAAATTCAAAGTGGTAGCTATGTAGAGTCAACTTAAACTAAGGGTTAATGTCGCGTTGCTACAATTTAGGGTCAATTTAGAGTCCATTCGCATAATCCTCGGTGCAGAGCATTATGATGAAGTCGCGGCCAGAAGGGGCGAACTGAAACCTTTCTCTTTGTTTTGCTTAAATCGAATTCAAGGAATTCATATCAGGTCAAATAAATAGAATTGTTAACTCTTTCACGTCGAGTATCAATCGAGGGCAGTGTATTCACATAATTCACATGCAACGCATGGTTGAATTCAAATTGGCATACATGTGGGAACAGCTGAAACTCGCGTTTAGCCTGTCCTTTGTCTAATCCA
Organism: Hanleya hanleyi; assembly: GCA_036873755.1. Classification (NCBI taxonomy): domain Eukaryota; kingdom Metazoa; phylum Mollusca; class Polyplacophora; order Lepidopleurida; family Hanleyidae; genus Hanleya; species Hanleya hanleyi. The sequence continues at coordinate 141,632 of JAVTVY010051354.1, read as the reverse complement.
ATTATCAGCCCCTGAGTACAAAATTTATCGAAATCCACCTTCAGCCGACTACAGCATATCATTTTAGGCATTTATAGTGGGAATGAGCTTATCTTAAACTAGCACACTTTTACATTTAATTCGCGGAATTGACCCTACTAATTGATGACACTGAAGTTCCTTATACCATAGCTAATCAAAGACGATGTGCATCGACTTCTACTCAATAGTGATCACTCCCATTCCTCCCATCCTAATGAATATTGCTTAAACTCTTGTCTTGCAGTACCATTGGGTATTCTGGCTGATCATGGCTTGATAATAGTTCTTCGAGCTGACGTGCATGTATTCAAAGAGAACACATGGGAAAAGGTAAATTTATCAATACAGCACCAACAATCTCTAATAGCACTAACAATGATAACAATGAAAGATGAAAGAATCCTTATTCCTGACAGACTCAGTCGTTTTCATTTAGGACAACAGTTTCATGTTTTGAAATCAAGCGCATCACATGTTTGATGACCTATACTAGAACTTGTTTATTTGGGCTTCCACTGGCGTCTTTTACATTTGATATCATAATTTAGGTCCTCTCCTACATGCCTCCATTTGTTGCAAATGTCTTGCACGAAATCAGTGCTAGTGATAAAAATCTTTATGCCGCTCGAGTTGATTCGCTTTTGTCATTTTGTCGATCCTGTAGGGATATATATGCCTATTAACAAAAGAAACATTTTAAGAAATTCTTTAGAATATTATAAACGATGTAAATTGTTCGCATTGTCATCATGCATTGTGTTTTTATTCGTCTAATACACAGGTGTGTACCCTCAAAGGCTTGGTGCCAGAAGTTACTGGTCCCCACCATCAACAACGGGACTTCTGTGGAGGTGACACTATCATGTTCTCATAATACTTGTGCCAGAGGGTTTCCTTTCTTAGCAGTGCTATGAAGGATATATACCCTACTTTACTGAACTTGAAGGACACTTCTGATAGTCCAGATGAATAATCCTCTTTGAAATGATATATTTACAAGAATGAAAACGTCCGTGAAGTGAAGAGAGCAGTTCACAATTCAGTCGGAGATTGAGAGAAGCAGTAATTATTTGAAATATGAATAGCATTCTGACGTATATCTCCTGAATTAAGGCAGATAGGATCTTCATATTTAGCAGGTATACAACACTCGTCAAGTCCTACACGCTGACCTAATTAGTTTCCGCTTTCGTCGCTAGCAGTATTTAAGCTATATAGCGACATGTGTTTACCATCTCCATTGTGTTGAAATGATTGATCACAATCAAAGCCTGACTGAGATACAGCATACTCTAGAAAACGACTTGGAAATTCGTTGGACAGAAAATACTGATCGGTGATATTATATGAAGACTATCATGATGTCAACATTGACACCATTTGATCGTCTCGAGTTTCTCACATTTTCTTTCCGTGCATATTTTGAATTGATGTGTACTATTTTACGAATTTTACTATTTATTCGATTATTGATGCGAAAAGATACCTTGAGGGAAGGTACCCACATACCACATTTAAAAGAATCTGTTCAGGTCCAACAGTTACTGCCCGGAAATGTAATTCTACCTCGGCCCACAGGTGGCGCCACGTATAGGCAGATATAGATAAAAAATAATCCCAACCAAGATCTTGATCCCTTGACATTGGAAATAGAAAATGTTAACTTGGCCTACAAGTGGCGTCACCTATGGTCAGGTCGACAAAAAAAAAACAATCCCAAGCGAAACCTTCAGGTAAGGTATCCATATAACAAACTTGGAAAGAATCCATTCAAGTTTTAAAAAGTTATTGTCCGGAACATAATTTTAAATTTGCCCCACCTATATGTGGATCGCCATAAAAAACAATGCCAAGCAATTGGGGCGAGGTACCTACACACCAAAAGGTATTCAAAAGTTATTGTCTGGAAATACTTTTAAATTAAGCTTTCAGGTGGCGCCACCTATAAACGAATCAACACGAACAACAATCTCAAGCCAGATCTTGAGGCAAGATATCCACACACCAAATTTGGAAAGAATCCTTAAGGTTTTCAAAAGTTATTGTCTGGAAATACAATTTTAACTTAGCCCCCAGGTGGCGCGATCTAGAGGCGGATTGGCACGAAAAACAATTCCATGCAAGATCTATAGGCAAGGGATCCACTTACCAAATACAAAAACATGGGCCTGTGCCTGATAAATCGAGACCTTTTGGGGTTGCAATTCATTGAGTAATTATACCAATATTGCAGACTGCACACAAATTTCAACTTTCTGTCGAGATACATTGGATATATATGCTCAAACAGAATATATGAGGGTCGGGCGAGAGCTAGTTTGGGAGATAGAAGGTGGGGATCGGAGCCCTGGGGGTGGGGACATGCTCTCCTCGATGGTAATGGTAGGTGTGCTGATCTGAAGGCCATAGAAAGCTCCCTGTACATGAAACAACCACACTTGACTACTGTTCATGAGACATAGCGTGGGACCGAGAAGCTGTGGAGAGGAATACATTTCTTGGACAAAGACAGGGACAAGAACAGGGACACGGTCGTCCACGGATATCATTTAGATCCCTATATTAAGCTTTCCGCAGTTCAAGCTATGGGCTCGATAAAATTTGTTAAATTTTCAGGTAATTATTGTCGGGAAATTAAATTTTAACTTTACTCCCAGGTGTCGCCACCTATAGGTGGATGAGCACAAAAAATGGTCTTGTTACCTGTACCTCCTCCCTAGATTTGGCACTGAGATGTTCATGAATCAGTGGCTTTAAAATCTGCAAGGCCACTGTCTCTGTTTAATTCATTTGTGGGAGAGATGTATATACATGTATATGTTCCAGGGCCTAAAATCACCATACTGTACACAATTGAATGGCATGGCTGTACACGAGGAACTTAATGCACTTTAGATGCAAATGGCTTCAGACTATGTTGACAGTCATAACTGTGAATCAATCACTGATGTGCTATCCATACAATGTGAATATGGAATTGGTACTCGAACAGAGACAGCCACTTCACCATATGGTCCAGATGGGAAATTTGCATATAACAGAAAATATAGATAAAACACAAGTATCCAGTCCCGGACAGAGCTTAAAAACAATAGGTATCTTCCCCTACACAGGAGCAATATAAACATCAAATTAGAAGTTGATTGACGAAGGCATTCAGAATATGTTCGACGGAAAAGATTGAACAAAAGGGAAATTTGCATTTAAGGAGATTTGTAGATAGAACCCAGTTCCCAGTTTCGGGCAGCGCTGAAAAACAATAGGTGTCTTAACCTAGGCAGGACCAATGTGCACCACAAATTTGAAGTTGATTTAAAGGCATTCAAAAGTGAGCGGAAGCGGAAGCGGAAGAAAGGAGAAATTGACAAACACATAAGTCATCCTTAGGGATGCCTAATAACCTAAGATACAGTCTACTTTCACCCGACTAAAAAATCTTCTAAAGTAGCTGCTAGATAAACAGAATCTCTTACAATCTATACAGTCGATAAGAATATGTTTCACTGTGAGATCTTCGTAGCATGGAATACACCTTGAGACTGGCTCTGTTTTTAGTAAATGTTAGTGAGTTAATCGTGTATGACCGATTCTACATCGCCTAATCATGGCTTGGTCGAAACGTTTCTGGCTGTTCAGATGAGTATAGCCTACAGTTTTTTTTTGAACTCATGAAGTTTATTATTCACAGCATCCCATAAAGTTTGGGATGAGTTAAGTTCCACTTTTAATCGCTTGAATTGCTTGATACGATACTGCCCATATGTTGGGCTTTACGTTTTCCGTATTCTAGGTTCTGTAGAGAGCCATCCTCCATCATGACGTAAGTTCGTGGAGGGATAACAGAGAACCACTCCCTTCTTATCCCTCAATCGTTTAAATTAACTTACTTAGCAATGGTAACGTTTTTCTATTTATTTGTTTAATTTCCTTAAAATTGCTTGAAACATCTTGTGATTTATACATTTCAGGTCTGGGAAAGCTTGCCGTCTTCTTAAGAGGCGACATCTCCTCATTGTGAATATTGAGGATTATCGGAAAAGCAAAAAAATCGTGGCTAAAGTTCAGGTGTTGGACAAAGGACAGGCCCCCGAGAAACACCTTATACATCCTGGCGTTTTACCGAGTGGTAAAGTTGCTTGTCTAGTATACGAGCTAGATAAATACCAGGACAACATCTGGTTGGATCAAATCTTTGATCTGAACTCTGGGAAGCTCCTCAAAACCCACAAAGGTTTTGATGTTGGCTTTGTTGTAGGTAAGTGCTTAGATAGAAGTTGGCTGTTCGAATAATTATGTTAATTACTAGTGGATAATGAAGTGCCGGTTCTAGCTGGGCCGAAGCTAATTTGAGAAAATGACGTAATCAGGGAGAAAAGCGAGATGACATCCTCCAGGAAATGCCCCAGATATAAATAAAAACAGGTTTGATTAAATTTAATTTGATATGGGCATACAGATTCGAAGCTAGCTAATAAGGTGACCAAATAGTTTGGGATAATGGAGAATCGCGAATGCGATAAGAGGATGGATGAATATTGCCTCAGATAGGAGATAATTCTCCACTCTAAGTAATCGGTAATGGTTTCAATGTTTTTAGGGGAACAAAATCTAAAAGATAGCATACACTGAACAGTTTTAAGGAAGTCAGTGTTGATAGGAGTGATGAAGCTATCTCTACAGTTTAAGCTGAATCGCCTATATAAATCTACGAGCACATTCGAAAAAATATGCAAGGCGAGCGAGGAGGTTGTCATTCCAGCAGGTCCTGTTGCACCCTTTTTTCAGCAATATTAGATCACAACTTCACTGCAAGCTAATACTTTTAAACGAATAAGAAATGATACTCAAATGTATATTGCTGATATCTCTTGTGAAGTTCACACACATGTGGTGAAGGAGGTTGAATTACATCAACGCAAGCGATGGTACATGATTGTATGCCAGTCACATAAGTGATAAATTGATAAATATACTTCAGTCGATTCTGTAGAAGTCTTTTGCTGACGTATTTTGATACGTGAGGTAATTGTAGGTACATGGCTTTAAACTACACGTGTACAGTTAGAATGACGGGAATGATTTGGGAGATTTTTTTACGTTAGTAGTTGTAAATTTTATCAAACCGATTTGCTGAGAGGTCCTGTTTTTAAATAAAAGAAAAAGAATTGACTATACTAATGGGTCCGTGTAACCTTGCACAGTTCAATTTTCGATTTTTTGTTTTTGGTTTTTCAAAATCAAAAATTGAAATTTGACCGTCATTTTTCAATTTTTGTTTTTCGTTTTCGGTTTCTCAAAATCAAAAATTGAAATTTGACGCTCAATTTTCAATTTTCGTTTTTCGTTTTACTTCGAGCAAAAATGAAAATCAAATATTGAAAATTGCCTCGACTTGTCCGTTTTTCGTTTTTTGATTTTAGCTTTGATGTGTCAAATGTCTCTTTCGGTCCGCGGAGTAGTATGGAAAGCGCAAATCGTGTTGTATACTCAGGTGTGGAGCATAATATGGAAAACAAGTAGGGTGAAAGATATGAGAGTTTCACTATACACTGTAGATCCCTGGTACCAAGCATTCGAGCTAGATTTTAACGGGCTGCGCATGTGCAGGATAGAGTAGGCCTATGTGCATTCTCATGGCATCAGATTGTATATCCCCTATTGTCGTATATACCGACGTGTTTACCGACGGTTTGGAGGTTACAAACTCTGACTTTGGGAGAATGGCCTATGTGCAGCAGGCGTGAAAGCATGAGATATGGTGGACAACGGGTTTGATACACATGGGAGTTTCATTAAAGTAGGGTAGTATAATAAATACGTGGGTAACCTAATCATAACCCCCAAAGGAACATCGATGCGTTGAAGCCTTTGACACCCGCACCTGAAGCGTTGAAGCGTTTTTGATGCTGAACGTTGGCGGGCATCTGAACGCTCTAACGATTCAGGTCTCCAAAATAGAGAAGGAAAATTGTACCTGAAGCGTTAAGCGTTGAATCATTCAGACGGCTGGTGTCAATCGGGGCATCTGAACGCTCCAACGCTCCAGGTCTCAACAACAGAGAAGGAAGATTGGACCTGAAGCGTTGAATCATTCAGACGTCTGACGTTTGAAATGTTGGTTTACGGACCGCTTGCCATATACGGATTTCGAGGCCCATCACCGCGCTGCTTATTCTTATTGGTATTACACCTTTGTTGGTATCTTTATAAGTACTATATTTTAAATCAATAACAAATAGCGGTTGTGTGCATGAATGTTGTTCGCTTTTATAGCTTATCAAACATCTACTTTTAGAACTGAGAAAATCTGAGACTGCGTCCAGATTGGCTAAAGCCTCAATGCCAATAACCAATGAGAACAGCGGGATACCTCATGTCCATACCTGTCTGGTGCATCTTCTCAAGTCCAGGTAAATCATAAATCCTCGCACAGGGTTTACCTGGACATTTTTGGTGATTCGCGTAAGTTCTTGAATCGTTGCCTTGAGCCGTTGCCTCAATCTCGAAAATTTCATCCCCTTAGATTGTTTCGAATTAGCATGTCGGTATCCTAAGCCGATGGATTTTGCTTTGACTCTGATGACTCTGACATCAAAGGAGTTAAGCCAGCGATGATATTCAAAACTGCCCCATCTCAAACCGTGCAATGGATTGGCGTAATGAGCTAGCTGAGCCTGATCACTGATTGGTTCGATTTAGAGGACACCACTTGATATATTTTTATTCAGAACAACTGTGGGCAACCAACCAAGCCAGTGTATAGATACCCCCAACAAATTGATCGATACACTGGCTCGTGAGGATGGTCTGGTGGGCCACATGCCTCTCACGCTCCACACCTCGTATACAACACGATTTGCATTTTCTATTCTACTCGTTCTACCGGAAGTGACGTCATAACCCTTACGCGTGCGAACTCAACATTGATACATCAACGTTAAAATCAAAAAACGAAAAACGGACAAGTCGAGGCAATTTTCAATATTTGATTTTCATTTTTGCGAAAAGCAAAACGAAAAACAAAAATTGAAAATTGACTGTCAAATTTCAATTTTCGTTTTTTGTTTTTGTAATCCCAAAATCAAAAATTGAAAATTGACGGTCAAATTTCATTTTTTGATTTTAAGAAACCAAGAACAAAAAACGAAAATTGAAAATTGATGGTCAAATTTCAATTTTTGTTTCTGAGATTACAAAACAAAAAACAAAAATTGAAAATTGACGGTCAAATTTCAATTTTTGATTTTGTGAAACCAAAAACAAAAAACGAAAATTGAACTGTGCAAGGTTACACGGACCCTAATTGAACGTTACTCCTCTGTGATAGCAGTGAACCGCTTCGAGCGATTAGACTATTGTGGCTCGGTCCTATTAAAAATAATCGATTTGAGCAGGGGATACTTGAGAAATACATGATGCTCTTTCGATTATATTGAAGTTTTGACGAAGGAGGGAGAAGGATGTGAGATATATCTATCCCCATTCACTAGATAAAGACTTATTTCTATGATGACGTCATAGACTGATGACTGCTCCGTGTCACCTTTTGGTCTTTGATATATGTTGACATTTGTGGGAAGTTGATGCTGGGTCGACATCGGTCCTTACAGACTAGTCTTTTGTGTTAAATGCCGTCATTTACATCTGACGACGATACAGCTCGCTAATCTCCAATGTACGAGTTGTCACAGCGAAACAGCTCACCAATTACCAGTATACGAGTTGTCAGAGCATTTCCATCATAGCTCTCTAGATTTGTATCTAATACCGCTTATGCCGGTGCTAGGGGCCGTGTGGTCATATCATCCAAGTTGCCACATGAACAGGTACAATAAAAGCGTACCTGAGATACAACACATATCACGAATCGTTAGATTCTTGGTATGTGCTTCAGAATAGTGAGGTCATGTGACGCAGTCAGTATGTCAGCACCTCTTCCCACTTCCCTTATATGTGTTGTAATTTCGATGAATTGATTACGTTATGACAATTTAACTTTCCCTATTACCTATCTGTTACTGCACTCGGGGCTTTGCTTCGGCGAGATATCGCCAATAACACATATATTGTGTATCGTGTACCGCGGTGAACCATTGACAAACGTTTTGCTATTGGGCAGCTCCAATAAATACTTATACATAATACAACTTCATTTAACGGCCTTGCCTAGTATTATGTAACAATCCCCAACAGAACGTACGTCTAAATCTAGGGAATGATGATACTGTCCATGAGTTTTTAGGTATGAATTATCACCATTGGGTACCTTATGACAATGGCACTCATAGAGATGATTGGTTTTTAAAACCCGAGCGCAGTAACAGATAGGTACTAGGGAAAGTTAAATTGTCATAACGTAATCAATTCACCGAAACACGGAGCAGTGAGTTGAAAGATTGTGCAAACTGTTTGCCATATTAATCGTTTAAATTTGTCACGCACTCTAGCTCTAGCACCGTGATGTTCAGTGTATCGAAAATACACCAATAATCATCGGAAATAGAGCATAAATAATTTAAGTGACTATTAAAGGAATGAAAACGATACCCAATAAACTAGAACTTTCGACCATTTATCTTGAAACTAAGTGAACTAGACAGGAAAACTCCAAGATCGCCTATTTCTTCCATCTTCTGCAGCACAATATTTCCACTTAATAATTAAAATCTACGACTAGACGTTTTGTTGTGACTAGACGTTCTGTTGTGAAAGTTATGCCTTACACTTCAAAAGATTTTGGAACAGTTTCCGTTTAAAACATCATCCATGAACATTATCGAGCTATTTCTGGAAGAGTTTACATTCACCAATGTAGTTTACTTACTTGGATCAGGAAGGCCGGATAAAAAAGAAAGGGAGTTTGATATAAAGAATTTTGTTCTCTACAGGATAATTACGATTTGAACTTTTGAACAGCCCTCCTCTACATACACCTATATCATAATGCCTAAGATTATATAGCATAAGTTTATGATATACGGAGTCAAATCATTGTAGAAGGCATGGTGGCGTCACTTGTCAACCGATCTAGTGAGATATTCAACAAAGGCAAGAAGATCAGTACATGCGGATCAAAGACCCCTATTCGGTACAACTTTTTCAAATACCTTAAGGAATAACAATGAAATCGGTCTATGTTTGTTGACAAAATGTTTACCTCCATCTTATGAACAGGTACTCTCTAAGAAAAACTTGAGTGAACTGTTCCACTCAAGTTTGAGTGAAATGTAGCTGTTCACTCAAACTTGAGTTACTTTTCACTCAACTTGAGTTAATTTTCACTCAACTTGAGTTAAAATCACTCAAGTTCACTCAACTTGAGTTCACTCTTATGCTTGAGTGAATGTCACTCAAGTTGAGTGCATTTAATTCAAGTTGAGTGAAAAGTAACTCAAGTTGAGTGAAAATCTCACTCAAGTTTTGAGTGAGATGAATTTCCACTTTCACTTGAATGAAATTTCACTCAACTTTATTCAGAGAGTATAACATTGGATGCCACCAGAGGAGATGGATTCGTTGAAAACGATTGAAAGGCTCTTTCGCCTATTCTCTCAAAATAATACCGGATATATATTCGTGTGTCTGTGTTTTTTAGTACAGTTAAAACTTCGTCTAATCTGACATATGTATACTGTATACTAGGGATGCCTTATGTGTTTGTCATTTTCTTCTTTCTTCCGCTTCTGCTTCCACTTCCGCTCACTTTTCTTTTCCGTCGGATAACTTTTGAATGCCTTTGTCAATCAACTTCAAATTTGTGGTCACATTGGTCCTGCCTAGGGGAAGACACCTATTGTTTTTCAGCGCTGTCCGAAACTGGGAACTGGGTTGATTCAGGTAGTTTCAGTATTCAAAGATATGCTTGCCCTCCATATTGAAGCGAATATGTCAATAGTCAAGGTCACTGCGGCCCCAAAAATCAGTGAACAATAATCATTAAAAATAAAACTTTTTCATACGTTGGTGAGATATGTAAGAGGTGGGAAAAATTGACGTCTGGCAACTAAAAAGCAACCATATAACGCTACAGGAAAGCCTTTCTCGGCACCTCACATTGAAACTAAAATACGGAGAATTCTAAGACGTAGGCTTGGTATCTCAGCCGCGCATTTATTGCGACTGTTCATGTAAAAACTCTAAAGTAACTACACGGCCCCTAGCACCGGCTTAATCGGAATTCAGCGCCATGTACAATTGAACTAGTTCGGTAGGTTATAGCGTATGCTTTTAATAGGATAACCATAGTATAATATATTTCAACCGGAATACTTAAAACTTCGGCCCAGAACCAGTCTGTTACTATCGACTAGTATACCAAACGATTCTCAAGTAAAATATGATGGAACTTATACGCCTGATACAAACCTAAAACTTCTCTCTTATTCAGAAAATGGATAACTACCTTTCAGGTCAAGAGGTGACGAGGGTACGGGACGGTAGTCACCTATTGCACCAGGTCTTTAAAGCTGACAACACTGTGATACTAGATATTAATATCGAGACAGGAAAGATCCGGGAGGTGGGCACCGTTATCATGCTGTGCTATGCTCTGGTAAATACTCATTTCTCTCACGTCGATGAGATCATCGTTCAGTGTCTCTTATCTGTAATATCCATCCTCAAGACATTGGACAACACTCTTACATGATTTTTGCTATACTCTCGTATTCATCACCACTGATCTCTTCACATGCGTTGTCGTCCCAGGACACACAGGTAAATGATATCTCCTCCAGAAATTTTCTATCTACGCATGATCTGATAGGCAGCATTTTCAGCTCAAGGCAAATTTGGCCCCTTTTCTCAGTGAGGAATCGTCAATTGAATCTAGGCCAACTGCATTGTAAAAATTATAATTTTTTATTAAATGCATGTAGCTTCTGAAAATAAACTACTCGCTACACCTGATCTATAATCTGTTCATCATCGTTTATGATAAACTACAATTCTGCGTAGTTAATATAGCAGTAAACAGCAAGATGTCATACGATTTTATCATGTAGGTATGCAGGATGTGTTAGAATTATTAAAAGTGTAATTTACCGCTCATACATACAGCCGTAACATATACAGTTAGAATGCTTGTCTTATGTGCTTTTGATAAGCCCTGTATTGGTCGTGGAATATGGAGGCATGTACTAGAATAAATAAAAACGCTTTAAGTGTGCACCCCGAGCAAAAGACCAGAAAAGTAAAACGGGGAACCGGACATTGTATTCAGTAGAGATTACTGAATCTTGGTACCTTCCCAGGTCTATAACACCAACGGTACATGACTGGTGTTCTAGCCCACTGAACGAATGAGAGATTCAGTGATGGTGTTATGTAGACGCAGCGACGCTGACCCGGCTCACTGGGAACCGGAACATATTATTACATGTACATTAATACATATACAGACAAATGTACAGAGACATGTTAGAAGATAATATACTGCTGTCTGATGTGACTCAATCTTCCATCGTCTTTGACACCCTCGAAACAAAATCCAGATCTGCATTTCTTCGGGCACAACTTTAATCCAAATATTAAACTCAAGGCTAGATTCAAATCTAAATTTAATTTCAAATGTATTCATATTTGAAAATCTTATGAATTCTGAATGTTTATCAAAATTGAATTGATGGCCTAATATTTCAGTTCAACATATATAAATTTTGAGAATTTGATTTAGATTGAAAACGGCATTCTAATAAATACAAAATGGAGTTAAAAGTTAAAAGAAAAAATTATTTCAACTAAAGATGTAGCAAAAATTCAATACAATATCCAAATAATGGAGATGTGTTTTGAAATTTCGAAATTAATTGTAAATTGTCAGAGCTTTAATATTGGAATGGACGAAATGAATTAATATTGGAATGGCTGGAATGAATACTATATGGAAATAGCTTTTATTTCTGGAATTAAATTATTAAAATCTTCATTCAATTTAAATGTTCTGTCGTTGCAATGAAGAAGGTTTTGGAATTGAACGATCCTATAGAATCATTCAGAAAAATTCCATAGAATATTTGCCAAATCTCATCGGAAATCCTACGCAGAATTTTTCCAAAATTGAATTCAGCACGATTTTTTTTATTACGTCATTTTAATTCGTCATAGTCCCAGCAGACAAAGCTCCGAATAATATAATATTCATATGTAAATATTACTATTACCAGGTGCTGGTTAAAGAATTGAGTGTAGACATATCTTCATCAAATACGTCTACTTACTCCCAAACTGCATTTACTCTGGAAGATTTATTTAACAATCACAAAAAGTTTCTCAGGGAAAGAGGTATTTGTCTTCCAACCAATCATAACGACATACCAAAAAATATACTGGACTCCCAAAATGCATAAATCACCATACAAAGCTAGATTCATAGCTGGTTCTAGAAGCTGCACCACCAAGCTTCTTTCAACGCTATTAACGAGGGCCCTTCAAGAGGTAAAAGCATTTTGGGAAAGGTATTGCGCCAGTATTTCTAAGAACTCTGGCGTTGAATGTATGTGGATATTGAAAAACTCAAAATGTCTTACGGAAGAACTCGATGCTAAAGGTCACATACCGTACAGACATGCATCCACATGGGATTTCTCGACTCTCTATACTACAATCCCTCATCAGGACCTTATTGACCGTATAAGTTCATTAATAGTATCTGTGTTCAAGAAAACTGATCGTAGATATATTAATGTCGGAAGCCATAAAGCATTCTTTAGCTCGACTACATACAAGAGATATCATTCATGGGATGTTTCCTTGTTTATAGAGTTGCTTGAATTTCTCATTAAAAATATCTATGTGAAATTTGGCAACACAATATATCAGCAGCATATAGGTATTCCAATGGGTACTAATTGTGCACCCCTGTTGGCTGACCTGTATCTGTTCTCTTATGAATATGACTATATGCAGGCGCTTTCAAAAACCGATCCATTCAAAGCCCGTTCCTTCTCATTCACCAAACGCTATATATACGATCTTCTCACTGTGGATAATCGCTATATAAATGACGCAGTGAAGGATATATATCCACCTTCACTGGATTTGAAGGAAACTACAGATAGCCCTACAGGCACATCTTATTTAGATCTCTATCTCTATAAAAATGAAGCGGGCATTTTCTCTCGTCGACTTTATGACAAAAGAGATGATTACAATTTCGACATCGTAAACTATCCCTTTCTGGATAGTAATATTCCAGTGGGACCTGCATATGGCGTATACATATCTCGACTAGTAGCATTTGCTAGATCCTGTGTTAAATGTGATGATTTTAATCAACGTCACAACACATTGTTGCAGAAACTTATAAACAGGGCTATTCCACCAAGCGCCTCCACTCAAAGTTTCTCAAATTTGGCGATACATATCGCATGCTGATAGCAAAATACGAACGTAGCGTGCAAGATCTATGGCGCTACGTTTCGTAACTTGTGTCTAATTCCGCTTAACCCGGGGCTAGGGGCCGTATGAACCCATGTTCTTCAAGATCCTCAAGGTACTCATATGAACAGCCACAATCAAAGCGTGACTGAGATACGTCATTCTTTAGATGACGACTTTACAACGAATATTATGGATTAAGAATACTGATCAGCGATACGGATTTGATATTTTTGGAACATCATGCTGTCTTGTCGGCATCATTGAAAACTGTTGACCGCTTCTCTCTTGCAGGAAACAAGCATATGTTTATGTATACAATGATTGTCTTTTTGAATTTGGTGCTAATACTGTTATATGGAATATGGAATAGGTCTTTGGATTATGGACGCGGATATTCTCTAATGGACGACGGCTGGATTATGAATGACGGACTAGACGCTTGTAATTTGATTCAATTTACAACCTCTATCCCTCTAAAATATATCCTTGTGTGTGTCACAAATGAATGAGTTCATTCAGTAGACACAGCGATTTCTTATAGATGTCAAATGTTGAAAGATGATAAATTCCTACAAAAATATATACGAAAATAGTAACAAAAGCGATCGAAAGCCAAATTTTGAACATCCGTCGACGCTGTTTTACGTCACGCTCGACATAGAGAATAAAACGGTTTTGTTTCTGTATATGTTCACGGTCTTTTGGTGCAGAATTCATCACTAATGTTTTTGCTCGATATTCCGATAAGCATGACATTTTTTCTTGGGTTAACTCCACAACTCCCTCACTATACTAATAATACTTAAAATTCATACACATTGTTATACCACAGATACCGATCGACGCTAAGAGGTTTATGACGATTTCAAGTTCCACATCCAATGTAGTGGATATAATGACATTACAAGAGACCTCAGAAGGAGGATCTGGTGAGAAGAGCAAAGATAACTTGGTGGCGGATTCTTTCCATGGAGAAATTGAGTTGTTGCAGCCATTGCCTAACAGCAAGAGATATACCCTGGCCAGTACTCGAAACTTTGCCCTGCAGATATGGGACATAGGAGAAATGACAACTTTGAGGGATATCCAAATCAGTATGTACCTGTAGCTAATCACTCGGTGATTATTCTCGTATCATGATATACCCTCACTTAGACTTAAAGTCTTGTCTCTGGAGCTTGCGAAGAATTCAACTCATGAATGTCTGTTTCGCATCATGTATAACCAACTGAAATACAATAATATGATCACCACTGAAATTCGTCGAAAAAAGATTTTAAGACTTTGAAAAGTTTCCATGATGTTCAATGGTGTTTGATGTATTTATATTTATATATATTCCGGGAGAGTGTTCGTATCCCGGTCTGACTTATATCCGTCCTTTACATTTGTGCCGTTGCAGCAATCTGGAATACAATCCGGGAATGTATAGGTTGTGTTCCTAGCTAATTAATCAAGGGATTCTTCCTTGAGAATTTAGGAGGTTCCCTTTAGGAGGTTTCCCTTCAATCGTGCTCTGCCCATCCTTTACACATACATACCATGGTCAACGCATGTTCCGTTTTATTCACAGAGGGCTATGGTAACATAACCAAACCGGTAACAAATGATCTAGCAGTGACTATCACCCATACTGATGATATCATGGTGTATGATATGAAGAAAGCGGAATCTCTTGGTCCGCAGAAGAAGAGGCTAGGTGGAGAAACTGCTGTTGTGGGCAAGTATGTAACATATCAATATCCCTGTTCTTACATCCTTGAACTCCATCCTAGCCATTCTCGGAAACATAGTCCATATCATGATCATCAGGTCGCTGTCTCAATAAGATCGCCGTGTCATTATTATGGTACTCTATACAACTACTCTCCATTTGCTGTATATCCTGGATCTCTGCTCTAAATAAAACTAGAGGCAAGCAGATTTTGGCAGGCAGGGCGGTCTTTTCACAGGAAGGAACACCATAATATCAGTAGGGAAATGTAGTGCTCTTCGTTTTCTCAATAGAATGATCCACTGATGTTGTTACATATTAGTAAATAATGATATGATGTGAAATAAAATAGGTTTGTCACTTTTATCCGCAGAAAACCCCCAGAAATTTTGAAGAAGACTGGTGAAAAGATCACTTTTCTGATACCCACATGTTCGCCATTTTGAATTTACCCATGGCCCTCTGCTCGGGGGGTTATGCATTACCCCAGTATGATATAAAGTCACGGAGTCACAGCTCTCTGTTTTTCATAGTTTTCTGGAGATAGAATGGAAAGTTTGGTAGGGGGGTCTTAATACCTCCCCCAGGCCTGGTATTTTTAACAGACAGATTCCTTTGGGTACCTTGGATTTATTGATGGCTTTATGGATATTTATGCAATTGCATGTATATATATCACGCTTCTTTGCCATTTGTAGACTGGAAGCCGGACAGGGAAAAGCGCTACTACCAACCAAGAACGGTTTGGCGATACTCGATGTCATCAAAGGTAAATGGAGACTACATGTACGATATTTTGCTAAGATCTTTACGAATTTGGTTGATGTTCATGTAACCTGGTTTTTCATATTTATATATACATCACAAATGCGAACGAACTAAAGCTCAGGAATGATGGGATCGTTCTTGCCGTCTCCAGTGATGCCGAAGCTGCGTGGCACGACATAATCAACAATGTGTCAATGGTATACTGGTGTGAAGGCTAAGAATGTCCTGGGGATTAGTGTCGCTTTTCCATATCCTTTTCTTCAGGGATAAGCGTTCATCCTCTGTTGCAAGTGTGGAGAAAAATGTCCTAACTGGGATAGGAGATAGGAGTCGGACACTTTTAACCACCAGACATCATAAGCCTCAAAATAACCGTGTTAATTTTATCGGAGATTGCATATTATCTATTACATTTTCTACTGTACACTGAAATTCCGCTCCAAAACATGTTATTTCGTAGATTCTCCAATTCTTTCGAATATTTCTCTGTATAAAACACGTGAAGTTTTTGATATACGTATAGTACTGCAATATAATCCTGTGATTTTGTGGAACTCACAGTCAAGTTTTGCCATGCCAGAGGTTTGGGAATACTACTTTATTTCTGAATTAGTAATACCGCCGGTACTCTACTCCACCACACAGAAAATTTCACGTTTTAGTGATAAACCATACGAGCGTTCTGTTGTATCTTTCATTACGACGGATAACGCTGTACTCCATTTCAATTCAGGACAGGCGCAAACAAACCAACAGAGCATACCGGTTTATTATAAGTTATTTAGGACTTCACGGTTGATTTGTCAACTGTTGATGTTAATAGCGATTTTTCTCCTGTCAGACACGGTTGAGACGATAATCCCGGTAGAGGGCCGCGGCAAACTGGACACTATCATCGCCAGCAGGGATGGATCTGTTGCCGCTGTAGCTACCGATGCTACTTCAAAGATCAAGTTCATTCACGTTTTCGACATTAAGGTAAGTAAAGCTGAGCGTCTTGTCCTACGCTTGATATACATATAAATGTAATATTTCGCGAAATCTTTGCTTCTTCGTTTCATCATATCCGAGGATGAAAACGAACTTAAAACGCTGACCTTTTTGTTTACACCGGGAAACGAACAAAGTTACCAGATTAACTCAGAACAGTTAAATTCTTTATCATGGTCTTCTCCTACCGATATCACATGTGGTGTACCACAAGGATCTATTCTTGGACCGCTTTTATTTTTGTTAAATGATATTAATAACGTAACAGATTATCTCAAACTGATCCTTTTTGCTGATGACACGAATGTAGTTTGTTCTTCCAAAGAGTTGGCTGATGCTGCTCAAATTGTGTCAGACGAACTGCAAAAATTTCATACGTGGTTTTGGGCAAATCGCCTATCTTTAAATGTCAAAAAAACTAAATATATGATAGTTAGCCCAAGTAGAAAACAACGTTTGAGAAACATCCCAAAACTAGAAATAGCCGGCCAAGAACTTGAACAGGTTAGTAACTTTAAATTCTTCGCCATCATCTTGAATAATAAACTAAGTTGGACAACTCATATAGATTGTATCTGCAAAATTTTTTACAAGAAATACAGAAGTTATTAATCATATAAAAAACTCTCTTAACAAGAAAACACTTTATATTCTGTATTACTCTATGATATATCCCTATTTGTCTTATTGTAACGTTCTTTGGGGCAATACTTACCTTACTCATCTTAACCCGTTAATTGTACTTCAGAAACGCGTAATAAGAGTAATCACCTCATCCAATAAACGTGACCATACGCAATCTCTCTTTTCGAAATTAAAAATCCTGCCTTTAACTAAACTTAACCTGTATGTTTCCCTAAGTTTTGTACATACTTTTATGTATCACACTATGAAATTATACCGAGACGCCGTAAAAAATATTGTACAAGACTTTCTGCAGTGCACCGATATCAAACAAGGAACCAGCAAATTAACCTTTACAGGCCCTTCCATCAGTCAAATTTTTCTTTCTATACCTTGAGAGTAGCATGACCATGGGAATGGAACAATTAAACTTCCCTCTCCGCTCAGATCTATATTCTCATCCTCGCTATTTAAATCTGAGCTCAAGTATTATCTCATCGAAATGTACCCTGTTTTTTTTTCCTTATAGTATCACGTGTTATGCATTAACTTGGCTTGTTCCTTTTTTTTCTTCTTTTTGTATGTGTTAAAAGCCTTCACCTACCGTATCGATACCATCGTTTTTTGTAAGTGTTATATTTTCGGGATAGAACAACCTCTGGGATTTTATTCCCGCCATATTTTCCTGAACTTACGGTATGTCTTTGTATTGTTAGTACATAATTATTGGTGAATAAATATCTATCTATTTATCTAGACGAATCCCACCTTTCCAGAACCACTGAGTTGGCATGTTTGTACACTCTCTGGTTTTACCTAAAAAAGAAACAACAATGAAACCTTTATATGCCCAATATTCATCATGTCCTTTGGAAAGAAAGGATCAGTGATCGATCTCATATTACATCCGGTTCTGGATCTTACGTCTGTTGTATTGAAATTTAAAGAAAATCCGTGCACTAGATTCTCTAACGCGACATCCTCTCTTAGTCCCATCACTATGTCTGCTAGGAGCCCTGTTGGCATGTCATGTCCACATGAACATCTACAATAAAAGCGTGGCTGAGATACAAACGGCCACAGGGATCATGTTTGGTTATTGTGATGTTTCTAGATATGCACTCAGAATATTCACCCGCGGGCTCATATGACTTCTAGTCAGTATACCGGCATCTTTTTTCACCACTATTATATGTTGCGTTTAATCCCATATTGTTAACTGTTATCATCAATTCTTCAACAACAGCGCTTTACAGTTTTTGGGTAGTGAATATCTTATCCAACATCAATACGGTGATGTTCATTGGACACTGCAAACAGCTGAATTATTGTTCACCGCTTGGAAAACTCACATACAAAAATTAGGAAAACCTAAAAAGTAATCGCGATAGAAACCTCATTGTAAGCGTCCAGCACTTTACAATAATGTCACTGCTGTGATAATACACAAGCGCAGGGACGATGGTTCCTATCCACTGTTTGCGGAATATAATTCATTTTTTTCCAGTTTTATGGGTGAAACTTCACTATTCATGAGTTATATTCCTACGAAGTAGGCTCTCATTTGCAAATTGTCCGGTGAGTCCATCCGAATCCTTTCTAAGGCAAAATAAGGAGAACCGTTGACATTAGAACCTTGATTTTTGGCATGAACTGTTACCAGCAAGTTCTGAGCTGACCTACTTTTGATGAAAATTTAGGGACTAATCCAGGCATTTCTTGGTCGATTACCGCGAAACCGGAAACCCGCAAAACAAGAAGAAAACATTCTGCGCAAAACCCATGCGCAGTGAGCTTAAACCATCCTAAAATGGCGGTCCGCATGGATTTCGTCAAGGGCACGATGCGAGGGTGAAAATTTAGTCTCTTCACCTGCTGTACACAGCAAATAATCAACTATTTATTCGATAAATAATAAAAGTAAGTTCATTAGATTGATTTTAAGTAGTTTTGGTTTATATTTTAGCCGTCATTCAAATTGGTTTGTCAGTATTTGGGCGCGTGATTTTGGGCGCAGACACCGGTATACCGGTATCAAAACCCGTCTGCATTACTCCCTGCTGGCTACTTAGGTGAGCTATGGACCTCGAAATTGGCAAAAACATGTCCTAATGCCTTCTAAGACCTAATTCGTAGGTCCTGTGACGTTAGTCACACTGCCATGTTTATTAAATGATTTTCGAATTCGTTATTTTCCTTGAATAGTAATCTGTTTAGATTAGAACGGGAAATGCCAGCTCTTTCGATAGTGATGCTGAGGTGATTTTTGTTGTATAATCTTCGTCGTACTAAATTATTATTCACGTTCGCAACATAACATTGTTGCCAGCATTTTTTGTATAAATGGCATATAAGTCCATGTATAGTCATGACGATCACTTTGAACATCATTTGCCAGAGCCAATTTGTCGAAATAGAAGGCAGTTTACTAGACTGAAAATTCTTAAATCTTTGAAGAATAATGACCCCTTGCTATGGCTGGGAGCTACATTTACTTTTTCTTCCACTTCAGCTGTTAAAGTCTTATTACTTCGGATTATCAGATCGATTATATAAATCGATCTTGATTGTTTTCGTTTGCTCTCAAAAGTGAAAGTTCAAACCTTCATACATACCAACTGTACAGACCTAAATTTTCTGTCGGTGAAAAGACGATGTGTACAGTAGTGTGATAGAGTGTACCATGGGGGTGAATAGGTCTTCTCTGTGTACACAGACATGGTTCAGCCGTATAACGGTATCAGAGGGCAGTATAGGCCTCAGTGTGACATGGTTCAGCCGTATATCGGTATCAGAGGGAAGTATAGGCCTCAGTGTGACATGGTTCAGCCGTATAACGGTATCAGAGGGCAGTATAGGCCTTAGTGTGACATGGTTCAGCCGTATAACGGTATCAGAGGGCAGTATAGGCCTCAGATCCCAAAGTCGTCGATAAGTGAATTTCTGCTTCAATGGCCAAAAGATCTTTTGTGTGACAGTTAATACCTATCATAAACTACAAACAACAATGAAAATTATTCAGAATGGTTGTCAGTAACAATTTCCAATTATGACACTGTTACTTCATGGTGTCTGGGTGTCTGGGTGCCGCTATAGGGTATACCGCTGCTGACAAAACGTAAAGAAAATTAGGGTATGTTTTGCTGACATGATTGAAAACTGCTGACCGGTTCTCTCTTATAGCTTGTGTTTTTATTATTTTTATTTCATACACATTTGGAGTTGTCATACGAAATAAGTCGTTCGGTTATTGACGCGACCAGTCTTTAATTTAGGCAGGAAACAAGCCTATGTTTATGTATACTATGATTGTCTTTTTGAATTTGGTGCTAACACTGTTATATGGAATATGGAATAGGTCTTTGGATTATGGACGCGGATATTCTCTAATGGACGACGGCTGAATTATGAATGACGGACCAGACGCTTGTAATTTAATAGACGACGACCGAATATTGAATGTCGGATTTGACGCTTGCTAAGCTGTATATCATTCCGCTATGCATATATGATGTTCTCACCAACGGAGCGCCTTCGTGTGTCTTCCTCTTGGTTATCCGTCTTTATCGTCTGTATGTATAACGGCTAATTGCAGAACAAGAAGAAACTGCCCGATATCAAATTTAAAGAGCAACATTGCTTTCTGATGGATAGCGCAAGTCTCTCGTGGGATGGCAAATATCTGGCAGCATTGGTGGAGGTGAAGTCCAAGCCCACTCTGTGGGAGACTAACACTGGTCTGTATAGCTTTTATACACGTTTTCATTTGAGAATACCTATATCTTAACATTAGCAATATGGTATACGCGTAAAATGACTTCATATGGAGTCACAAATGAGTAGTGTTTGACCGGAAATTGACGTTGATCTTAACTGAGGATATCTGGGTGGTTCACTGACATACCCTAGTTCACCTCCGTTATGACCCGTCATTGACGATGGTAACATTCCTTACCAATTTATGGGTTATACATTATAGTATAGCATGTACTGATGAAGAACACAATTTTACACCGACTGTTTTTTTTTGGGGGGGGGGGGGAAGCAATGCTGGATGATAATGGAGAGGGAGATGTTTTCATGCAGGTATCAGTTATGAGATTCTAACTCAATCGTTTTTTTCTTTCTTTTGATATCAGGGAAAGCAATATCTATTCCAAAGCACGAAGAAAACAATGTTGTGTCTGTGAACTTCTCCAAGGTGACTAAATCAGTTATCACGGGTATGGATTCAGGTAGGTATCCTTATATAGACGAGAATAGAAATAGATTTCTGTGTTGCCCACGCGACATGATATATGTTACTAGAGTGATGTTCCAATACAGGTGTGTTGTGCTCATATATATTCTGTCCCCATGACCATGGTTAGACATGAACACCGCTCAGATGGGAAAGTTCTCCCAAGTTATCATATGGACATTCTGATTTGCCTAGTAATTCGCACGGAGTTACAACATATCGCTAACCAGACTGTGATGTCACAGGAACATTTGCAGGAACACATCAGAGTGGGTCTGATTTGTGGTAATTTATGAACTCTTACGTCTATATGGTTAGGACATGTTATCAGACGCATACCGGTACTGATTTTATTTGAATTCTACAATTATATGACATCAGATTTGATAAACATATAGATATTGTGTTTTGTTGGGTACCTAGTCACGTTGACATCAAAGGCAATACTGAAGCTGATAAAATGGCTAAAGCAGCTCTGGATAAAGACGTTGATCCTGTTGGAATCCCATACAGTGATTTCAGACCATCTATCTGCGCTTATGTAAGAAAGCTGTTTCAATCTTTATGGGATACTATGGATTATAACAAACTTCACGAGTTCAAAAAAACTGTTGGTTATACACATCTGAACATTCAGAAACGTTTCGATCAGGCCATGATTAGACGATGTAGGATAAAACAGGAGCCGGTCTCAAGGTGTATTCCATGCCATGAGGATCTCACGGTGAAACATATTCTCAAAGACTGCATAGATTTTAAGATTGTAAGACATACTTTTTATCGAGCAGCTACGCTAGATGATCTTTTTAACCGAATAAAAGAAGATTGTATTTTAGATGATTTGAAAGAGTTTGGTTTGTTGTACAAATTGTAATGTTTGTACCTGTTTTAACGCATTAGTTTACTGAGTTGTTGAATTGAATACTTAGAGTTATGTTTGATCGTCGCTATATAGCTGAAATATTGCTGAATGCTACGTTAAACCTTAATTCTCTCTCCCCCTGATTTTATTTGTTTACTGTAGGATATGTGGCGTTGTATGATCTGGCCAGCCTGAAGCTAGTGAGAGCCTTCAAACCAGACCAGATTTCCTCGTCAGATAAACTTTACGTCTCCGACGATGGCTCTGTCATAGCTTGCAAACATGGTAGCACCATTAACATGATAGCAGTTCATGACCTGACCACTGGAGAACGGTTAGTATTCTCATCAGTTATTAACATAAGATAACATAAGATAACTCTGTTTATTCTGAATATATTCTTTAACCAAAGTCTAGTCTACTACAAGGCTCAGTTATTATAGCACTCTGTGAAAATGGAATTGGCTGCAGCAAGTTGCATGCTTTATCTGTCTCAAGGGCTTATCGCTTTTAGTAATCCATTTGTAAGAGTACTCACACTGGTCATTCGACACACATTGTAGTTTTTAATTATGTAATCATCACTAAATTATGCAAGAATTCACCTCAAAGTTCCTGTATCAATAACGTTGTATTGTTGATTTTTTTAAGTATTGTACACTGACGTCCTAATATCCTGGTCACTTTCAGAATTGGCAACCTGATAACGGATAACTCTATCTGGAACGTTATGTTTTCGTGGGAAAATAGCTTCATGCTGCTTGGCTTGGGGAGTGTCACGGGAGTTGTACAAATTTACCTCCATCGGCCCGATAAGAAGAGTTCCAAAGACCACGGGAAAACATCTGGGCTTACATCTCTAGCCACAGCCACTGAAGAAATAAAGAAAGAACCTGCCATATTTGGAAGAGACCGCGTATCAAAAGACTTGAGTCAATAATTCGTCAACGTTGTCATGTATTTCAAGGATATTTGGTGTCATATTTTTTATTTTGATACCCATATGCATCTCACGAAGATGGGACGGATTAATACTCATCGTTAGATAATATTCACTACATACATTGCCATGACTATCCGTCCATACATTGCCATGACTATCCGTCACAACGTTCGGATATGATATTTATTGTAATATATTGACTATTTAGTGTATTATTGTTACCATACCAGTATGTCCTTCGCTTAATATTTAATGCCATTTTTGTGGAGCCAGGATAGACTGCGTGGGTATGTGATCGGCAAGCAAGAGATAAAGCTTGAAAGCCACGTTGCTATTTCAGTCTGGTGCAACTGATTTGGTTTAATTGCTGACTGGTATACAAGATGATGATAGACCTCAATTTATCCAGTCTGTGATCGATTACTTATTTTCCAGTCTGCGATCGACCTGTGCAGGCGTATTGATACTTAATTATCACCGCTTATTTGACATATTCTAATGTATCACAATGATCACGGGACTACTTTCCTATAAATAACACATTGACTGATTCGGGTGAAAACTTAGCTGTGACATATTTTTTGTATAAATGATTTGCAATTTTTGAAGGTTTGTATTTTACTCTGAATGCAAACGTATATCGACTAATGAATACATATTTGTAAGCTAACAATATATATATATTCGGACATATCGTCATTCTGTATATCATGTCACCCTTTTCTGTGTTCACACCGTAAGTGCCACATAACGCGGTGGTGAGATGTCTGTATATAAACTAGCTGGAATTTTGAGAATGTAATAAGATATATTACACGTCCACGCTTGCACATTGACTGTGCTAACTTACAGTATTGTTTCCAATAAAATAATGTAGTCTGAATTGCGTCTTTATTTTAGCTCATATAAGAATAAATCTCCCAGAATAAAAATGGAAGCTTGATGAGAAAAATATTCAAGAAAAGGTGTTTATACCAGAATTCAGATTTTTGAAACATAATGTGACGCTAAGATGTTTACACTGACGCGTCAACAAATTTACAGAACACATGTACCTTAACTTTCTTCCTTACTAGTGGGCTAATATGCAAATGATTTAAACAATCCACCGGTTATTAATTGAGGAAATCCCCCTTGGAACTCCACTCACATATGCAAAACTGAACACGA
The DNA here is from genome assembly GCA_036873755.1 of Hanleya hanleyi. Taxonomy (NCBI): domain Eukaryota; kingdom Metazoa; phylum Mollusca; class Polyplacophora; order Lepidopleurida; family Hanleyidae; genus Hanleya; species Hanleya hanleyi. The sequence goes on along the minus strand of JAVTVY010051354.1, from coordinate 116,920 downwards.
CTTAAAGTTTCAAAGTTATCAATGCTTTAGTTGAAGGGGTCCATTGTTCAGATTTACTTGATAAAGTCAAATTGGATAATATTCACCACATACATTGCCATGACTATCCGCCCATACATTGCCACGACTATCCGTCCATACATTGCCATGACTATCCGTCACAACGTTCGGATATGATATTTATTGTAATATATTGACTATTCATTTAGTGTATTATTGTTACCATATACCCCAGTATGTCCTTCGCTCAATATTTATATCCATTTTTGTGGCGCCAGGATAGACTGCGTGAGTATGTGATCGGCATGCAAGAGATAAAGCTTGAAAGCCACGTTGCTATTTCAGTCTGGTGCAACTGATTTGGTTTAATTGCTGACTGGTATACAAGATAATGATAGACCTCAAATTATCCAATCTGTGATCGATTACTTATTTTCCAGTCTGCGATCGACCTGTGCAGGTGTATTGATACTTAATTATCACCGCTTATTTGACATATTCTAATGTATCACAATGATCACGGGACTACTTTCTGATAAATAACACATTGATTGTTTTGGGTGAAAACTTTGCTGTGACATATTTTATGTCAAATTTGAACCACCTTTTCGAAGATGGACATGTGAAACAATCTGAATCAAGATCTTTAGACAAGGTACTCGATTAAGAAATTGCGAAAGAATTCCTTCAGATTTTCAGAAGTTTTTCTTCGGAAACGAAATTGATCTTATATCGAACCATAGACTCCTATGGTTGGATCGGCACGAAAAACAATCTCAACGCTCAATGTAAGGTTAAAGTATTTCCATGAAACTTTGAAATGTCAAGTTGATAAGAAAAGTTCATTTAGGATAATGATCCTAAATTAATGTGATTTTCATCAAATCAGTCTGAAATTGATCCCAACATGTGGTAGGATTTCATTTAACCCGATTTATTGTTTATTTATTGCTTCAGCTCCTTTTCAAAATACATTCGTAGTGTTTTATACACGGACAACATTTCCGCCAAGGCTATGGTGTAAGACCTCCCGCTGAAAAGATAATATCCCGGACAACAGACTGACAATATAACTTGCAACAGACCTCTTTTCAATTATATTTCTTGTGTATTACACCAGATGGGTTACATTTTTCCTACAAGCGTCTTATTTATTTTCATCTCACACGATCATGGTACATATCACGATGAGTCATCCAACTAACCCACGGCATTATAGACTGTTAGACTCAAAGCGGAAATGTAAATGAGCTGTGGTGGAGAATTTTTGGAGCTTAGCCTGTTAATCTATATTCACGAAGGCCGATCTACTTTCAACAGCGATTGTGCGATTGGGTAGTACTAAGCATTCCCATACAATAAAACCTATGTGGTTAACGTCCTGGGAAAAGGCATCCCACATATCCCATACAATAAAACCTATGTGGTTAACGTCCTGGGAAAAGGCATCCCACATATACGTGCGACGAAGATGGCCAGTCACGACGCTTGATACGAGCTGCAGGCATGATACTCTCCAGCAACGTTTCTCTCAGTGTGTTGTTGATATTTGTAGCAAAATACTGATTAAAGTGATGATTCCAATTATATGCGAAAAAGAGAATCAACTTGATCATGGGATGAAAATTCCCACTCTTGAGAAGGAAAATACATAACAACCACGACTCGGCGGCTTAGTTCGTTCGTAAGTCCAGTAACCGGGCTTGCTCACTAAAAACGGGATCTTGAAGCAACGTACCCACATACCAAAGGAGAATTATTGTCTGAAAACGAAATTACAACTTGGCCCCCAGGTGGTGCCACATAAATGAGAATCGGCAAGTAAAACAATCCGAAGCCAGATATTAAGGCAAGGTATCCGCGTACCAAATTTGGAAAGAATCCGTTCAGTTTTTCAGGTTATTGTTCGGAAACGAAGATGGACGACGAGGTACAATCACTGTCGTAAATACTCTATACACGATAAACCCATTATCGGCAGTTATTATATCGATTTGCATCGTCCGTTTACTCGTTCTCACGCATTGATCTTTTACAGTTGAAATGTAGCACGGCCTACATACGATTGCTTATGTCGAACACGAATTGATAATGTAGCAGTCTGTCTGGGGTGTGGTCTCATTCTAGAGTTGTCCAGTTCTGCTAAGTTGGACATACATGCAGTCCTGCATGGTTACGCATTGATTGCCGGAATATCTTAAATGTATATGCACATACCTATATATCATACTGCATTTTTCGCCGTACCTGTACACGAGATGAGACTACTTGAGTTCTTTGTTTACATTACATTTTCCGACCTTCGCTGAATGGCATAGACCTGAGTGAATAACAAGCAGTCATGTTATTTCTATGGTTACATATAAACATTCCGTATACAGACCTCAACAACACGTGGTCGCCGGTGCGTATAGAATCGATCAAATATGGCCACGAGAATGTTTACCTGAAAGTGTAACACACTACGAAAATCTCAGGTGCAGACATTTTAGCGAATGTATAAGAGGTTCCTGGCTATTAGTCGGTAAGTGACTCAATGTACTGTATATAATAATGAATGACTGACAGAATTGTAATCTGAGATAAATAGCTGGACATTCGAATGCCATGTGTAAACTACTTGTAGGTCAATCGCTGTTAAACGATTGACCTGGCACATTATATTGAAGACCCACACGGGTTAATTCAGTAAATAACAGGAAGTGAACAATGCAAGTTAATCCGTCTTAAGGTGTAAGTATTGTGAATTTCAATGAAGATTGGTGATTACAAGCTTATTGTGTAACATTATGTAATTGAAAATTCACAGCATTGACAGTGATGACACTTCAGTGGGAATTTGGAGTGTGTGGTCGAAGATTCGGTATGCAACTCCCTTTACCGCTGTTTACTCAACTACATATACTTATATTAAAATCCACGTGTGTACATTGCTGTGTGACTAACGTCACAGGACCTACGAAGTAGGGTTTGATATGATTTAAGTGTGTACACGAGAGATGACTTGGGGGCCCTATGTGCTACCGCGAGAGAATTTATTTAACACTCTCTAATTGACAGTGGGAACTATTAACTTTCCCAGATGTCACCGCTGGTGAGTCATTAGCGTAACAACTATTAGAGCCCCCCGTTCCTATTACCATGGACACTGATCAGCCCAGCAGTACAGCACGAGGTCACCCATCCAAGTCTTGATCGGGCTCAAAGTCGCTTAACTTCTGTGATTTTACGAGAACCGGTGTGTCCAACGTGATATGCTGTATCAGGGAACCTTCAAAGGTCACAGCGAAACATACAGCCAAGGGTTGCCGATGGGCATGAGAATGCACTCGCCGAGCCATCAATAAATAATAAAAAAGTAAATGATCAATCAAATTTTCATCAGAATTCGGTCAGTGTTAGTTGTTGATGGTTTGACCACAGTGATATTAATAAAAATATATATCTGACAATATGCGCTGTCCGAAGAGTTTGGGGTTAATGCAGTTATAAATTTCTCTAAGCGTTAGCAAAAATATAACAAACATACATCCTAATACCACATCAGATATATATTCTTACTGTGTTATTTCTCTAAACAGGTACATTTTATAATCGTACTGTAGTGTACATGTAGAATGGTCATAGTATGCAACAAATAGAGACAATTTATTTGCTATTTGACATTTGCCATGTGCGCGGGATTTAATCCATACCTAACGTATAATTATACTTGACATGATGACATATTGCCGCTCATATAGTTGATATTCATAACCGGCCGACCGCGCAACACATGAACAACTGAATTTTCTATCAGTATAAACCCAGCACATGAAATCCACATCCTAATGCCGTTTATATCTGTTGACATGATATACCATGAGCAGGGACTTTCAACATACATATTATTTCTAGGTTTATGCATGCTTTTCAAAAACACATATAACTTCTGCAGCACTATACCGAGGTACATGTGTTCTCGCATTCGGAAGGGAAATACAGCCGGGTTTGCCTACGATAAACATTCATTAGATAGTTCATCCTGTTCTGAGTATTTAGTCGACAAATGGTTGAACGTTGCACAATATGGTCGACCATGCAGGTTTTATTGTATTAGTTTTTATCTTGGAACAAATAAGTAAACAACTCTTGGTTTAAACAGAGCTTGTTAACTGAAAATGTGCCATTTATCAATAATATATTAGATTAAAGTGAAATGGGATTCAACGAACAACAGATATCCTCCAGAAGCGGAACTGTTACGTAGCGATCGGTGTCCTGGGTTAATACGAAAAAGGTCAATTCAACGACACTCACCAGTTCAGTAATTTTGATTTAATTCTCAGGAAGCCTGTTGGACAATACATCATGGGATCGGTGTGTAGTTCAGATAATAGCAGCGTCGCACAATCCAATCCCCAGATCAACAACCATGTCGAACAGAACAATCATACAGAACGAACCAAATCTCAGAGGGAGAAAGAAGTGCTTCCATCAGCTGTGAAGGAGGATGAAGAGAGGTCTGATAAATACGAGTCGGATCATGAAGATGTCATAAAAGAGGATAAAACAGAAGAAGAGGATAAGGCTGGGGAACACGAGAAGGAAGAGGACGAGAAGGAAGAGGAGGATCATGAAGATAAGTCTGAGGAGATCAAAGAGTCAGAAGAAGAAGAAGAAGTAGAACAACAAGAAGAACAAGAAGAGACTGTTAAAAATGATGATAACGATGGTGAAAGTGACAAAGACGACGAAAGCGAGAAAAGTGATGAAGAGAATGAAAAGAATGAGGAGAGTGACAAGAAAGATGAAAGTGAACACGACAATGAAAGTGATAACAATGATGAAAGCGACGAACAATCTGATTCAAGTGGGAGTTCAAACGACGGAGAAGATGATGATGGGGGCGATGTCACAACAATTGCTGCTGCTAATGTCAAAGGGTCAAACTCAAAAATAATAGATGCAGCGGTAAAAGGTCATTTGGATGTTGAATATCCCAATTTATCGAAAGTCGTACGCATATTCACCAGTTCAACCTTCACAGGTATGTCGTGTAAATTTCCTCATTGTATTCGAAACTCTTCCAGAAAAACACACAAATGCTTTCCAGTATTGACTAGATTTCTGTGGATTACTGATATATATCTGAAAAGCCAGATACACTATTTTATATCTTCTAGTAGGACTATTGAAGACTAAATACAAAGTTTGGCGATCATCGGAATAGGCAACCAAATTTGTACGAGATATTAATTACGTTTTTGCTTTCTTCCCGATCCTTGCATGAACGCTCTATGCTTTTCTACAAGGAGAACGACGATTCAGTATACATCACAAAACACCATCAAATTTGGTCAGATATTTATTTCTCTGTCTATTTGTTAAACAGATACACGAGTAGAGAGGAACACATTGATGGAGAAAGTTTATCCCCACCTGAAGACGTACTGTCAGGAGCGTGGTTACGATTTTCAGGTGGTCGACATGAGATGGGGAGTACGGGACGAGGCCACTGATGATCACCTGACTTCCGAATTATGTATGCGAGAACTCAGCGACTGCCAAAAACTATCCACGGGGCCAAACTTCATTGTAAGTTTGCTAATTTGACGATAACTCACTTTCATGTTTCTATCTTTCGCGGTGCACGCGGCATAGTTATGTGTTCATTTTTTCGCTGTCCATGCTTGGCTCTGTGATTTACGGTAATCTTGATCCTGTATTACGTATAAGCTATCCCTAGAGAGGTAAGGTTCGTTTTATTCGCCATGATAAATTTAGTAGGATTTTTCTTTAACGAACTGTTATAGCTGCATAAAAATTGTGCGGTCCATATTCACAAAAGTTTCCCTGTACGAACTCTCCAAATCATAAATTGATTGGCTGTTCGACGAAAATGTACATTTTCCGTTTGAAAAGCAATACAACAACTTAACGTATTTGTAGTTCAAGCTGCTGGAATTCTTTCAGCTGCAATATTGACTGGCTTTCTTTGCATAAAATGATACGGACGTATATCCATGACATTACATTGTGAATGTGTTCCTACACAGTCGCCTGACACTGAAAGAGCTAAAACGATAGCCTGTATGGTAATATGTATCGTCGGACTGGATATTGGATATTTAGACTATATCTGTATTTGCATTCTTACTTTCCAGACCTTCCTAGGTCAGAAGTACGGTTACAGACCATTTCCACCCAAGATCGTCGCCTCAGAGTTTGACAGAGTTCTCTCAGCCACTGACAATACAGATGACAAAAACTTGCTCTCTCATTGGTTCGCCCGGGATGACAACTGTGTTCCTGCCCAATTTCTTCTTCAGCCAATCAGATCCAAGTTACCACATTATGTGGATGACGAGCATCCAGACAAAAGAAAACAGGTTGGAGAATTCCACATGCTAATCCGTATTTATATGACAATTATCGCTTATATAGCAGAAATTTTTCCAAGATATCTGGATGCTTTTCACGAGATGCCGTTTATCACTATTTCATTCTTCGGTTGACCTCCACTGAAATTGACATGTGCATTGATGTTTGAAGTGTTCTTTAGCCAAGCATTTGAAAGAGGCTGATGTATTGTATTGTAATCGACCCCTAATTTAATGTTTCAATTTCAGTTCGAATTATTCAGTGCCACCAACATAACACATGCTATTGTCATCACATCAGTGTTGTCTTCATGTTTAGGATCGTGACAAATGGTGGGCCGACTTTGAGAGGATGCAGGTGATACTGAGACGTGCAGCAGATAAAACTTCACTGTCCCCAGATGAGAGACACAAATACTATATGTCAGGTACCTCATAACTATAACTACTGTCGGATATGTCACAAATACTCCCCTCACTTTCAGAATTGAGTGTGTATTTCGAGAAAGAGATAATAAAATATACAATCATACGTCGAGGGAATCAAAACAACGACGTCTTGAATCAAGCGGTCTAGTCATAAATTGTAGCCAACGCCTCCATCTGTGATTTTTTAAGAATTGAGAGAGTTTCACTTGTCTGTTTCATTTGTGGTACTTTTAATGGGATTTCCCGAACAATCCAACATATCCGAATGATTATGAATCTATGGAATCTAAGATTCCAAATATATAACCCTCAAAATTGTCACTCATTACAAAAAGTGAAATTTGACGAGCAAACACTAAACACAGCGCTTGAATCTCTCCTGATGATGACGTCAGCAGACGTATGCTGGGTAGCATACAGATTAACATTTTATCAAGGGTGTTTTGTCCTTTTTAATTTCTCCGGTTTCACTAGCAAATTTTATGCCTTTCTCGAAGATGTGTTGAAGTGGTTTCGGGAATGTGTACTTATATATGATCCATACAACTTGAACCCATATTAGTCCCTATCGCTTGAATTTTCAGCAAAATGGGAGTTGCTATCACATTGAGCGCTGTATTGCTCACTCTGCCTTACACCTGTGAGGTCACAGGTGGTTCTCGTTGGAAGAATTCAACTGGCGAATCCCAACTTTAAGGTGGAATTGATCAAAGATGGCACACAACATCGCCAAACTGTTTTCGCTATGATCCAAACCAACATATTCACTACAAATTCCAATTACAAGCGTCTGGTCCGTCATTCATAATTCAGCCGTCGTCCATTAGAAAATATCCGCGTCCATAATCCAAAGACCTATTCCATATTCCATATAACAGTATTAGCACCAAATTCAAAAAGACAATCATAGTATACATAAACATAGGCTTGTTTCCTGCAAGAGAGAAGCGGTCAACAGTTTTCAATGATGCCGGCAAGACATCATGATGTTCCAAAAATATCAAATCCGTATCGCTGATCAGTATTCTTTATCCATAATATTCGTCGTAAAGTCGTCATCTAAAGAATGATGTATCTCAGTCACGCTTTGATTGTGACTGTTCATATGAGTACCTTGAGGATCTTGAAGTACATGGGTTCATACGGCCCCTAGCCCCGGGTTAAGCGGAATTAGACACAAGTTACGAAACGTAACGCCATAGATCTTGCACGCTACGCTCGTATTTTGCTATCAGCATGCGATATGTATCGCCAAATTTGAGAAACTTTGAGTGGAGGCGCTTGGTGGAATAGCCCTGTTTTATAAGTTTCTGCAACAATGTTTTGTGACGTTGATTAAAATCGTCACATTTAACACAGGATCTAGCAAATGCTACTAGGCGTGATATGTATACGCCATATGCAGGTCCCACTGGAATATTACTGTCCAGAAAGGGATAGTTTACGATGTCGAAATTGTAATCATCTCTTTTGTCATACAGTCGACGAGAGAGAAGGCCCGCTTCATTTTTATAGAGATATAGGTCTAAATAAGATGTGCCTGTAGGGCTATCTGTAGTTTCCTTCAAATCCAGTGAAGGTGGATATATATACTTCACTGCGTCATTTATATAGCGATTATCCACAGCGAGAAGATCGTCTATATAGCGTTTGGTGAATGAGAAGGAACGGGCTTTGAATGGATCGGTTTTTGAAAGCGCCTGAATATAGTCATATTCATAAGAGAACAGATATAAGTCAGCCAATAGGGGTGCACAATTAGTACCCATTGGAATGCCTATATGCTGTTGATATATTGTGTTGCCAAATTTCACATAGATATTTTTAATGAGAAATTCAGGCAACTCTATAAACAAGGAAACATCCCATGAATGATATCTCTTGTATGTAGTAGAGCTAAAGAATGCTTTATGGCTTCCGACATTAATATATCTACGATCAGTTTTCTTAAACACAGATACTATTAATGAACTTAGACGGTCAATAAGGTCCTGATGAGGGATTGTGGTATAAAGAGTCGAGAAATCCCATGTGGATACATGTCTATACGGTATGTGACCTTTAGCATCAAGTTCTTCCGTAAGACATTTTGAGTTTTTCAATATCCACATACATTCAACGCCAGAGTTTTTATTAAAAATGGCGCAATACCTTTCGCAAAATGCTTTTACCTCCTGAAGGGCCCTCGTAAACAGGGTTGAAAGAAGCTTGGTGGTGCAGCTTCTAGAACCAACTATGAATCTAGCTTTGTATGGTGATTTATGCATTTTGGGAGTCCAATATACTTTTGGTATATCGTTATGTTTGGTTGGAAGACAAATACCTCTTTCCTTGAGAAACGTTTCGTGATTGTTAAATAAATCTTCCAGAGTAAATGCAGTTTGAAAGTAAGTAGACGTATTTGATGACGAAATGTTTACACTCAATTCTTCAACCAGCACCTGGTAATAGTAATATTTACATATGAATATTATATTATTCGGAGCTTTGTCTGCTGGGACTATGACGAATTTACTCTGGAGATTTGCTAGAACTTCTTGCGAATTGGGGCTTCTCAGTACTTGTTATGCTTGGGGAAGGGTACTTCTGTCAATATGGCGGATTGTTACAACGACCTTGCTCTTGGTGAGGTCCAGCCAACCATCGAGTACTGTAGGTTCAACTTTTTCTCTTTTAGACCAATCAATAACGTACTGTTCCAAAGCAGACAGGACTATGTTCTGGTCGGCCTTCAGATTTATATTTCTCGGCTCCCTATATTTAGGTCCCTTCATCAGGAGTAATCTTAGGTCCTTATCGCTCACCACATCAAGGTCACCAGTCACAACATGTTTGCATGGTGTATAGATAAAGTTCGATTATTCACAATCACAACTATAGCCCCCCGACGTGTATAAGTTCCAGTCAAACTCCTTGACAGCATTAGAGTAATTGAGTATTTTGGTGGCTATAGATTTAGTATACTTATATGAAATGCAAGGAGGTTCTGTGAACTTAAAATAGTTTGGTACAGTATTGCGTACCTCTGCATCATTCAGGATTCGAGGTAAATTAATAATGTCCAGTCCTTTATCTAAGTAGTTGAGTTTCAAGACAAGCCGATCTTGGGATGTTTCGATTATGTTCACTGGACGATACAACCGAAAATACGCCATATCTTGACATAATTTAGAGATTTTGGGTGTTGTTATATTTCCTGAGGACGCAGATTGTTGTATATCTCTGGTTATATGATTTAAATCTCTCAGAGGTAACGCATACATAACTGTACGTAAGCTATGTGTACTATCGGGTGTGTTAGTTAAACCCACTAAGTAATTTAAAGTGATGTGATCGTGAATCATCGCACTATTAAACTTTCTCCAACCATGGCTGCGATGTCTCCGTTGATGGGGTTTAAATAGCTGGGTAATATTGGATATATTTGAACGGCGGTTGTAACATTGCCGAATCCACAATACTCTTCTCAAACATTTCAAACCAAGATTGTGTGTCCATTTAAGTACATTGTATTTATGAGGATCGCGACATTCCTATTACTTTATGTAGTCAATAATTCGCACGTGAAGGACATCGCCACTCATGTTGAATATATTCACAGTAACTGAGGAGGAGATCACTCATGGAATTCTGAGGGCTGCGGACACAAAACTTCACTGTTACTGGTTCAAACGCGTCATCACTGACCTGGATAAACATGTGAAGAGTAAGAACGCTCGTCGCTTTATGGACATTGGCACAGACGTAGACCAGGAGGCTATCACCCTGTTGAACAAACTCAAGTAAGTGATAATATTACCATCAGCTCCCACGTTTCTCTGAACATCAACAACTCTCGAGTTGTTCAGTGAACTCAATAATTGAGCGACACTGCCTTTATCCATCCTCATGCTGCCCAACGAACTCAAACGAGTTACAATAACATTGTCTGTCCCAACGACAAACTCCGGTAAAGCGAAATCAGAAAAAATCTCGAAACATTGCACCAGACATCTCCGTATTTGGTCCCCAGTGTGTGATTTGCATCCTCAAATTTGAGAAATCAGGAGTTTGGGATTTCACAAATATGACCTTGTCCAGCCAATTCCTGTATGCGAGATATGAATACGTCATATGATTATGAGGTGACTGTCGTCGAATTCAATCACTCAGCAGTAATTTTTCATCGAAATGCATTACAGTCCATTTTTAGAGTATACTGTATCTCAGTCTCGCTTTTCTGGTTACCGTGGCGAAATATCATTGGAATCAAACGATCAGGTGTACCTGGTGGAATAAGACATTAGGAGAAATCGCTGCGCCAGAGATCTTGCACGTTACGATAATATTTTCCCACAGAGTGGGATAAAAATCATCGAAGCGTGGCTGAGATACAGTAACATTATCCGAGAATCACTCTTGGTCATTGATATGTCTTGTGGGTAAAATATTCTCAGAATATCGGAAGCTGAAGTCACATGGCTTCAAGAAAAGACTGTATGTATAGCACATCGTCATGTCTTGCTGACATCATCGAAAACTGTTGACCGCTTCTCTCTTGTCTGAAATCATTTTTTAAAATTATTTTTATTCCATTCACATTTCAAATTGGTGCTGTCATACAAAATAGGTCTTTCGATTATTGACGCGAAAATTCAATTATGGACGATGATTGTATATTGAACGTCGGATCTGAAGCTTGCTATTCCTGTCAAAGAATACCGTTCTATGATTCACCATCATTGCATGGTATCGTCTATGTGCCAGACATCTCGAATATTGTTATCTAGAAAGGGATAGCTGTCGACTGAGGAAATAATCCTTCCTGTGACCTAATAGTGGTAAGGGTGAGCTCCTTTGAAACCTTACCGTTGTAAATATGTACAAGTAAATTTGTTTGCAATTCAGAGAGAATGAAGTTGCCGCCAAATTACCACCAGAGAATATCAAAACATATGAAGTGAAATGGACTGAGAACGGCATCGATCCCATTTCGTCGGAAGGTACGGGATTTCAAACTGCATAAAACATATAAAAGCCTTGTAGAAACTTAGCATGTCGTTAATATACACAATCCCCGATATCCAATAGATGATTTGTAATGCATGACCAGTTGAGAGTGTCACAGGAAAGTTCATCAAGCCGAATGGCATTTTGATTCATTAATAGGAAGCTAAAGTATACACTTAGAGGTGTTTTGTGTCAGAAATATTTAGGTGAACGAGAATATTGGGAAATTGTCGTGAAATTAATTGTGTTGTAATGTATCTACATTGTTTCAGAACACAAGAGATATATCGAGAGCTTCTGTTCAGACTTCGATACGACCCTACGTCAGATGATAGATCAAGGAATACAAGGGAAGACCGTATTCACATCATGTGGCCCGCTACAGCTAGAGTGTATGCAGCATGCTACGTTCGCACAAACAAGATGTGCCGTTTTCTATGGGCGTCAAGATCTATTGTCAAACATTGAGAAGCACATTAAGAAAAACAAAAGGTCAGTGCAGACAAACGTCAACAGTTATAACGTGATCACACCAACCGTTGCTGGCGAATTAACTGGATGTATACATACAGTCCAGTCATCTTGAACTGCTTAACGAAATCATCCATGCTAACACCATGAATACACTGCCGAACTCCGCTACTTAATGTTCACTGGGTGTCATATTCAGAAGGCAGCTGTCACTCAGATTCGGAAAGCAGCTGTGATTCTCCAGGACGATTCACCCATTAGCTCCCGATTGTATTAATGCATGGAATTAAATTTGAATGAATATGGGTTATTTTCCTTACAGAAAGGTATTTTCTTCACTGAAATAAGCAGTCAACAGTTTCAATAACGTCAGAAAAACACTGAAATATTTTCTGTCTCTAATTTCGCATTATAATAGTTGTTAGGCATTTAGTTAGACGGAATTAGGCACACGTTATGGAGCGTTTCCATGAATCGGTTTCCCAGAATCGGGATTTTAGTGTCGATCTCTCGATTGAAAAACAATTTATCGTGGTTTAGTGGCTTGAATAGCGAGAAAAAATTACGAAAAGAACGAAGACGTCTTGAAAAATATCCTCTCGGGATACGGTTTCAAATCGTTTATTCCTACACGACGTCCGGATTTGTGACTTACTCATAACGGGGAAATCGCTTAAGGGAGCGGGAGCCGTTAGGCGGACTGATACATAACCCAAAGGTAATGTATAATGGTTTATGCTCCAACACCACAAAGAAAATTATATGTTATCTGAAAATCTTGCAGTTATTAATGCGAAACTCATATGAAACAGAAGATCCATAAAATAATCGAATGATGTGAATATTTAGCGAGTTGCAATAACTTTTGGGACTCGATCGTGTTTCATTGAAGTTTAATCGTTTATTTTGACTGCCATTAAAAACAAACGAGTAGCAATGAAATAGTTTATTCCGTGGAAAAAATTCTCATCTTGACAAGATTGCGACTGGAAACGTTTCCTTGCAAAACATAGCGCCGAAGATCGTGTTCTCTTCCTTTGAGAGGTCGGTGTTATTATTTTCTCTTTCAATATGCATTGAAAATAGGATTTTGGAGTAGTTACCGAGATAATTGTGTAATGGTCTGAACTGATATTCAGCGAAAATAGGATATATCGAGATTGTGATTGTTAACAAAACAATATTTTACCTTATCAATTTCAGTCAACCTCTCGTGATTTGTGGTATGCCAGGGTCAGGGAAGTCCTCTCTTATGGCTAAGTCGATGTCCTTATTACCTCAATGGCTGGGCAAGAAAGAAGACGTGACTGTGATTGGTCGTTTCATCGGGACATCAACAGATTCATCCAGTATTCATCTACTTCTACAAAGCCTGTGTCGACAGCTAGCACTAATCTGTGGGGGACCCGTAGGAAAGTTAGATAAGGTTCGTATATAGAGATCAGATTGTGTCATATCGTGGCATCACATCATAGCTCTATCTTCGCCGGCGCGAAGTCCAAAATGTTAAAGAGGTAGTAGCGTGATTTTAATTGTTCGGGTAAACTGAAAAGCATGATGACTTGCAACATTTGCCAAAAGATTTTCAAGTATTGAAGTCTTGTATTTCATAAGGGATCAATATTGTCAGATTCTTCAATTCGGTCTAGTAAACAACGTGAAAATGGGAAATGACTGACATGACGTCGGATAACGTGACCAGGTATTCATGACGTCACGTTAGAAGCCGTCACAGTGCAATAACAGTTTTAAGATCTAGTATGACGTTGCATACTCGATCGCGCCACGCATCACGCCCGGAATGCCAGTGCGCGTTTTGTGACGTCACTTCAGGCACTGGAGCCAAGTGCAGGCGCTAATACGTTTTTCAGAGAATGTCAGAAGTGTGATTCCAATGCCCGTTATATAAAAAAATAAGGTCACAGAAAAACGTTCACCATAGTTGATCTCAACAACTAAATAACTTTTATCGAAATATGTTATTTGCTGAATATGAGTTATCTAGGTTTGAGGAAGGGTTGATCGGGTTTTGTGACCTGCTTGTGAAATTTCAACCCTTCGCCGCGCTATCTAGGTTTGAGGAAGGGTTGATCGGGTTTTGTGACCTGCTTGTGAAATTTCACAGGAAGGTCACAAAACCCGATCAACCCCGACTCAAACCTAGATAACGATTTTGTCACCAAATAATGAATTCGTTCTCATATCAGTCGTATATTCTCGAATTGAAAGACATTCATCATTGAAAGAAAGCTGAAAAATCCCAGGCGTAGAGTCCGATCTATGTGTTTCTTGACATTTTCGCGATCTGCAGCAGATTAATTTTCGTAGCCTCGTTTTGATCGATAGTCAAGGGCAACAGGTTACAAACTGTTTCAAACCCGTGTGTGAATTATTTCAAACCCGATTGTCGTGATGTGGCTATTTCAAGCCGTGTAATCGACCTATGAGCGTATGAATTGATACGGTGTTCTGTGACAATATTTTTTAAATGACACTACTACCTCTTTAATGTTGCTATATTTTTGCTGGCTTCCTTCAGTTAACCCACTAATTTTGCTGGCGCTATTCTCAAAAGGCAGGGGGCTATTGAGCTGTTTCCAGTTTCATTATATTTGGACGATTGATGACCGAAGGTATAGGCCTATATATGGTGTTCTATTTGGGCCAAGTTTGCGTCGCGTGGCGACTTTTAGAAACTCGCCACTCGCCACGCGCCGTGGACCTCTCCGGCGCGCGGCGACTGGCGACTTTCTGCTATCTCTTAACCTGCAAAAACTCGCCAGTCGCCACCCGCCGTGAAACACGGCGAGTTTCGCTCCATCTTTTAACCTGGAAAAACTCGCCGCGCGCCACTCGCCGGATGAACCACGGCGCACGGCGACTGGCGACTTTTGACTGTAGTGAAACTCGCCACTCGCCACGCGCCGTGGACCTCTCCGGCGCGCGGCGACTGGCGACTTTCTGCTATCTCTTAACCTGCAAAAACTCGCCAGTCGCCACCCGCCGTAAAACACGGCGAGTTTCGCTCTATCTCTTAACCTGGAAAAACTCGCCGCGCGCCACTCGCCGGATGAACCACGGCGCGCGGCGACTGGCGACTTTTGACTTCTGGAATTCTCAGGACTTTTTCTCAAGTGCGCATGCCCGGGGAGCATCAATTATCGGAATATTTTGTTCGAAACATGCTGTCATTTAATTTAATTTTAAATCTCTTCCTCGTGCATAAATATACATAATTTCTAATGAATGAACTCTCCAGCTACATCTGATGCTATGTGACTAATTTTGAAGATGTAAGCTATCTGTAATAATTAATATAGTTGTTTTTTGAAACAAGTTCTTTTTAATGCAGTACGCATATAGGGCAATTCAATTTTGTCAAATGTGCAGATATTTTTTTTATTAAAATACTCGTTATCCGTTTCTGTGCAGAACTTGCATACTCGCGTTATTATCTGCTGGTATATTTTAAAAAGTTAACACCAAGACAACATTTTCAATCGCTTTTTTTCATTCGTTTTATATAAGTGCCTTATATATTTATAAAACAGCATATCGTTTCAATTCAGAATGAATCGCCTTGAAATTGTTCCTTATTTAAGATACAATAAAGCACTCGACGCGGGAATTTTGTTTTACAAGATAAAAGCAACGTCAACTAATATGCTGTATGAAATATTAAGAAAGCGAATAGAGCGTCATCGTCATATTGATTAAAAAAGTAAGAAATAATGCTAACATTTTCTCTGGATGATTGAATTTCTCTCTTCGTAAGTTTTATGTGAAAAACGGGCGATATCTTTGTATAAGAGATCCTTTATTGCTGTTTTAATCCATAGAGCGGCTCTTTGTTGGGTTGCTTTGTCCTGTATCACAAACCCTACAAACTATCAAGACCCTATTTTTAAAGATGAAAAGACGTATTTCTTTCAACAGTTTCCATATTTTGTTTACTTCCTCAAATTCTATGAGATCGCGACTGTGATTTATGATATTGCAACTGTATAATTGATGCTCCTCGGGCATGCGCACTTGAGAAAAAGTCCTGAGAATTCCAGAAGTCAAAAGTCGCCAGTCGCCGCGCGCCGTGGTTTGTCCGGCGAGTGGCGCGCGGCGAGTTTTTCCAGGTTAAGAGATAGAGCGAAACTCGCCGTGTTTTACGGCGCGTGGCGACTGGCGAGTTTTTGCAGGTTAAGAGATAGCAGAAAGTCGCCAGTCGCCGCGCGCCGGAGATGTCCACGGCGCGTGGCGAGTGGCGAGTTTCACTACAGTCAAAAGTCGCCAGTCGCCGTGCGCCGTGGTTCATCCGGCGAGTGGCGCGCGGCGAGTTTTTCCGGGTTAAGAGATAGAGCGAAACTCGCCGTGTTTTACGGCGGGTGGCGACTGGCGAGTTTTTGCAGGTTAAGAGATAGCAGAAAGTCGCCAGTCGCCGCGCGCCGGAGAGGTTCACGGCGCGTGGCGAGTAGCGAGTTTCTAAAAGTCGCCACGCGACGCGAACTTGGCCCAAATAGAACACCATACCTATAGGCCTTTCTGACAACTAAAGTTCATTTAGTGTAGTTGTAATGTCTCATTTGGAAATTACAGCTTATAATGGTCGTTCATAACTTTTCGCAGGATAACATTCATGATCTAAAGAAGAAGTTCCTGAAGTGGATCAAGACGTGTAGTCAGGTAAAGCCTGTCTATATATTCCTGGACTCACTCGACCAGCTCGATGACGCCTTTGACGGTAGAGAGATGAGCTGGCTGCCCGAACCGCTCCCCTCTAAAGCCTGTCTGATCATGTCAGCTGTCCCCGATAAAAAGTACTCTGTTGTCCCCAGCCTCAAGGTTTGTGGTGAATCTTATTTCAGTCTGGGACGCCTACATGGAGGTGTACAGTGGTATACAGGCAAACTTTAACAGCTGAGTTACTGAACGGAACTAAAAGCGACCTAAATCCAGTAAAGGGGCGGTTACTTCGTTACAGAGACTGTTCCTGAGTAGAAAGTGAATGGTACTCAACGG
Organism: Hanleya hanleyi; assembly: GCA_036873755.1. Taxonomy (NCBI): domain Eukaryota; kingdom Metazoa; phylum Mollusca; class Polyplacophora; order Lepidopleurida; family Hanleyidae; genus Hanleya; species Hanleya hanleyi. The sequence continues at coordinate 99,659 of JAVTVY010051354.1, read as the reverse complement.
TAACATGCATGAATCGCTTTGAGTTGAACATAACTTATAACATATCAAGTACTGTTCAGTTGCTGCATGGAAACTTAGCGGAACATGAATGTAACCGTAAGGGTTCCTACAGTAACTGCATAGTTGTCAGCCGTTGTGTTACTGTTCAGTTACTGGAGTGTTACATGTAGTAACGATTTGCCTATGTGTTCTATATAACATGTGCCGAATTCTACATACATGTCACTAACTCAAGACTTGCGCTTAAAACCACATTTGGTTACTTTCGGTGGATTTCAGCGGGAGAAGAGAGTGAAATTAAATCAATCCGGACTGTCGCACTTCAGCAACTGTTGACAATGTACTGCACAGAAAGGCCTTTACAGCTACATTCTGTTCTCATTCAGTTACCATGCAGTAACTGAACAGTATTTGACATGTTGTAACTATCATGTTTCTGTCCAAGCGATTCAAACACGCTGCTGTAGAGTACACTGCGAAAACAATTGTGTTGAAGCCATTTTAGCACCAGAATTGTGTAAGAATCAACACTAATTTGTATTGAACTCAACACAATTTTGTGTTGATATATTAAGTTTAACACAAAACCATGTTGATTTCAACACAAAACATTTTGTGTTGAAGCTATTTTAGCACAACATTGTGTTAAAACAACACAATATTTTCCGCAGTGTACCATTCAGTTTCTGCTTAGTAACAATTGTCTCCATAACTGTTCAGTAACAACTCAATAATCTCTCAGTTATTGCGCAGTTACTGAACTTTTAGGCCGTGTTTGATTCCGCGCAGTAAACTGAATCGGTGAACTTCGTTTGTAGGAGATTCGGATTCGCGACGACACGTGTCACAGGAAAATGCACCAAGGGAACATCTGGTTTCTCAAAGCCAATGGTAATAGCGGAAATTATTATGATAATTGTTGGTATACCAACAATTATCATAATACATGTATATCGCTTCTACTTAGCCTAGTTAGCCAGTACGGTATTTATCGAAATTTGTTTATCCTAGATACGTAATTGATAATGATTGAATTATTTTCCAGATTTACATTTCAAGATTATTTCGAAAATCGCAAAACCTTTCTTCTAACTGAATAATGCATGTACAATTCTTCTGGTATCTCTCACAGACGAAGTATACGAATATTTCTTACCTCGATGTACCTCTGCTCGGAGAATCGGACATTCAAAACATTCTGCAAGAATCCTTAGCTGCAAGGAAAAGACAACTCCAACCAGAACAGTTTTTAATCTTGAAAACTGCCTGTGAGAAAAGTGCTACTCCTCTGTTCCTGAAGATAACCCTGGATGAGGCACTGAGCTGGAAATCGTACACCAAACCCGCGGATGTTGTGTTGAAGACCACTGTGACAGATGTGATCAATGCTTTGTTTGACAAGGTGGAGAAGTACCATGGGAAAGTGTTGGTCAGACACGCTCTCTCTTACATCACCTGTGCCAAATCTGGGCTGAGGTACGTATCATAGTTCATCAGATCCTAGCCTATACCACACATAAAAAGGCTGGTTTGAATAAGTGTCATTGGAACTGTTGGATAGACACGCTCTGTCCTATACCACACACGCATTGTACAAAGGCTTGTCACAGGTTAGTACAATGTGAAAGAGTTGGGCAGACACGCTCTAGATTAATTCACATGTGCCACTGGTGGCACATGTGCCACTGGTGGGCTGAAGTATGTACCAATCGTGAAGTGTTTATTATTCTCGCTCTATACGGTACTACACAGACCCAGTCTAGTATGGTGCAAGCTCCAGGGAAACGGTTGGCGAGACACACTCTAACTTAAATCACATTTGCCAAGACTCAATCTTAATAAATCAATATCCTATCAATGCTCCCCAATCGTATATGTCTCCATGTAAGATCTTACTGATTTCAATTGAATTTGGTGTTCAGAACGCCAAGGTCATGAATATTTAATAGTCTTATGACACCCCGGCCGCATTTTAATTACTTTATTTGCAGACATGGAGGGTGGATAGGGTTAGGTATCCGCTTTAACCCAAGGTTTATGCCAAGGACCAGTCCATATTTCTACCCCGCTTTCTGGTGCGAATCTGATACCCCACAAGCGTGGCGCCTGGCTGGACTGAGCCAACGAAAAATCCCCTACCATTATGTTCCCCCCAAAGCACTATGAAGTGTTCTCTGAATTGGTCAACACTCGCGTTAGTGCAAGCCGATTAGATCCCACAGGCGACATATCCAAACAGTGGAGCAGATAGGATATAATTTTAATTAGATTGGCCAAGACTGGACTGAGGTTAGCACCGTAGTGTTTCCAATATATAAGGATCTAGCGTAAGCACCCTTGTAAAGTGTTGGTCGATAATCTGTAGCGTATATCACACGTATGAAAGCAATCTCAGTAAACTCAGATATAATATCACGGAATATTATATCTGAATTCAGCCCTATATCCCATGCGAATCTGAAACTATATTTGTTAACCAATCAGGTGGCTAGCTTGTTGAAATCACACCCACAGTAATTACACACGGTAGCACGTGGACTAATATATAAACATTATCGGGAAACAGTATCCAAATATGGCATCATTTCCAGACAGATCCGTGACGATCAAAGGGCTTACTCCCGTCGAAAAATCTGGCTTTGTTTGGGGGTAGAAAATATCATAAGATTGTGCCGTGCGAGATGTTAATCTCCGTGAAGTAAACGTCAATCATTGTCAGAGAGAAAAGTCAGAAATGGTCGTGATTGGCTTATTATGGGAACTCGCGGAATATCGACGAACATTTCCCACGAAGTTTTCATAACGTTACGTCTAGATGGTATTCCCCTGATTTACCATCTTGGTTTACCTAAATTGGTATGAAAGCTAACCTTCATCAGATCCTAGCCTATACCACACATAAAAAGGCTGGTTTGAATAAGTGTCATTGGAACTGTTGGATAGACACGCTCTGTCCTATACCACTCATACATTGTACAAAGGCTTGTCACAGGTTAGTACAATGTGAAAGAGTTGGGCAGACACGCTCTAGATTAATTCACATGTGCCACTGGTGGGCTGAAGTATGTACCAATCGTGAAGTGTTTATTATTCTCGCTCTATACGGTACTACACTTACCCAGTCTAGTATGGTGCAAGCTTCAGGGAAACGGTTGGCGAGACACACTCTAACTTAAATCACATTTGCCAAGACTCAATCTTAAAGGGATACCCTACAGATCACATGTCAAAAATTTAAAAGAAATGAGAAAAAAAATCTGTAAACTTTGGTACTATTTTCATTGAAATATTCCACTCGGTTGTCGAGTTATGGCTGTTTGAAAACCGACAAGCGCTATTCAGACAACTTCAGCAGTAACGTCACGGCAGCAACAAGTCGAGCGGCCGTCTTGATTTCTGCATCTCTTATAGCCTACATATCGCCATTTTACGCCTCTCCAAATTTGTCAATTTTAAGTCATCTAGAAAGCTTTTTTATTCAAAATGCCACGACGGTGTGTCGTGGGAGGGTGTAGTAACACTACAGCTTGTGGTGTGAGTCTCCACCAGTGGCCAAAAGACGAGAATATAGGTAGAGCTTGGACGAAGTTTGTGAAGACTACGAGAGCATGGACGACCGGCCCTATGGCAAGCCGTTTTACTTTTTATTCGGCATTTGCTGATATCATTAAATATTTGCTGATATCTTCAAATGATTTGATGATATCATGAAATGATTTGCTGATATCATCAAATGATTTACTGATATCACCAAATCAGTCGATTTGCTGATATCATCAAATGATTTGATTATATCACCAAATGGTTTGATGATATCAGCAAATCATTTGATGATATCATCAAATCGAGTGATTGGCTGATATCAGCAAATCATTTGATGATATCATTAAATATGGCGGAACGTGAAAATGAGCCTAATGTTAATGCCTGCTCCCTTCTCATCCTGTTGTTTGATAATTTATAGCTTGTGGTAAAGCTATCTACCGAAAAATCACATGCAATATCTATTACGATACTTGAAGAACCAGATAATAACAATAAAACCTATCAAACCACTGGCATATACCTTACGCCAAACTATACTAATAAATGACAAATAGAATCATGAATATAAGGGCATTCAAATAAATATACAGCAGGGAAGATAAACTTTTCCATCGCGGGTTATTGACTTTTAGACACAAATTCATTAGATCTGCATTTGACTATAATCGAGGTGAGGCGAAAGGGGATAATGATTTCGGGAAAGCCGGTCAGCATGGAGCATGGTATATTAAGGCAGAGCCGATTGTCGTGATTCTTCACTGGTTAGCTTTTAGGGCAGGAGATAAGGCATAGCCGCACATACAACAATAAATTAATCTCTATGACCCTTTACTGACCCGTAACAGGAGACCAGGCTCTTACGATAAAGGCAGAACTAACCAAGCCTCAATGAAGTCATATGGCTTATATTTATCTTTATATGATGTGGGTACTGTAATCAAATAGTACTAAAGCCGATACAGATTGAAACAGTTGTGTGACATTATTTATCTAAGCATGTTCCCTGTAAATTCAGTATGATCTCAAGCGCTATTTGTTGAACATTCCGATCACTTTTCAATTCTGTGTTATATCTATGTTCACCTTGCCGGGAAGGGGGGGGGGGGGGGGGTCCGGTCGGATGTACACAGAAACTCGTGTGCGAGGTAGGTCCACCACAGTGGTTAATGGTCAGGACCTACAGATCAACCGCCGCTAATGGGGGTGAAACGGAACATGTGCTGTGACGACGTTTATGGTCATTCTGAATAGGGAGCCTTCCATGTTATGGTTCATACTTTGACCTTCCACCATATTTAATGATATCATCAAATATAAAGCATTTGCTGATATCAAATGATTTGCTGATATCAGCAAATCAGTTGCAGATATCATCAATTGATTTGGTGATATCAGCAATTATTTGTTGATATCAACAAATATTTGCTGATATCAGCAAATATTTGTTGATATCAGCAAATATTTGATGATATCAGTAAATCATTTCATGATATCAGCAAATATTTGATGATATCACCAAATACTGAATAAAAAGTAAAACGGCTTGCCATATGGCCCCGCTGAAGTACACACCAATCTGCTCTGCACACTTTGATCGGGAGGCCGCATTTGAAGAGCTGAACAGCATCGCTATCGAGCTTGGATACGTTTCAAAGTTAAAAGTCACAGTCATACCAACCATCAAGCCACTGAATAGAAGAGGCAGAGGAAATAAGGAGAATGAAAATGCTCCAAATTCGATTCGTCCTGGACTCACGACTTCGCCTTCGGCCGTTGATGACGGACACGGAACAGGGCCGGCCTATATGCCCGCCTCGACGGCTGCCGTCTCCGGGCGGACGGTTTGCTTCCCACGCTCTCCTCGCCTCAGCGAATTCGTCGGTGTTCCACTCGGGAGCAGAAAACCGAAGCGGATTCATGAGCGAGTTCGACATGTTGAAATTTCAATTTATCGGTATGTCTGTTTGAAATATTGTAATTGTGTACAAGAAATACGAGATCGACAATAAAATTGTCCAGAGTATGTGCAATTAAAATAACTTCTCTTGCACAAATACTAAACTGAATCGTGTACGTGTCCATTTTTATAGTTTTATAAATGGTTTGCGTTCATTTTGTATCATAATTGTTCAGTACTGATATTCATTCACTGTATTGTTATTTTATTGATATGTAGATATTCATATAATAACATATGACATGTACGATAATAAATATTCGGTTGAAATACATGTCTAGTCTAGTTCATCTCCGATTGCGTGTCGGTGTCCGAGGTCGACTCGTCAACAGCCTCGAATTGATAAGGTACAATTCCTGTTCCTGTATTGTTTTCGACATAGTTGCTTGCTTCCACATCTGATCCTTCTTCTGTGTAAAAAATATTTCCATCGGAGTAGCTATCGAAGCTATAATCGCTGTCTGAATCTGAGCTTGAACTGCTTTCGTTTTGCCTGTGACCGCCATTTTGACTTCAAACATGTCAAACCGGTTCCTGCCGTGACGTCATCAGCCAGAATGCGGATTATGAGAATGACCAACTTTGATCCCATATTACGCATGTTAATGGTCAGAAAAAAAAATCAGCAATTTTTTTCCATTACTGTGAAGTATTAACTGTGACTTTCAAGCATTTTTAGGCCAAAATAAAACCCGCTGGGTATTCCCTTTAATAAATCAATATCCTATCAATGCTCACCAATCGTATATGTGTCCATGTAAGATCTTACTGATTATGTCTCCCCCAACTATGTTGGGGGGAGACATCTAGTGTTTGTGCTGTCTGTCTGGATGGATGTCTGGATGTCTGGATGGATGTCTGTCCGTCCCCTTGCCTTGTCTGCAAGATATCTTGAGAACTACTGGATGGAATTTCACCAAACTTGGATGGAAGCTTCATTGGGATAGCCCCCTCATTTGATTAGGTTTTGGTGTGTGTGCGTGCATTCATCCATGTCCGGTGTCCGTCCGTCCGTCCATCTACTTGTACATGTATATACAGGCCTTGTCTGCAAGATATCTTAAGAACTACTGGATGGAATTTCACCAAACTTGGATGGAAGCTTCAGTGGGATAGCCCCCTCATTTGATTAGGTTTTGGTGTGTGTGCGTGCATTCATCCGTGTTCAGTGTCCGTCCGTCCGTCCATCTACTTGTACATGTATATACAGGCCTTGTCTGCAAGATATCTTAAGAACTACTTGATGGAAATTCACCAAACTTGGATGGAAGGTTCAGTGGGATAGCCCCCTCATTTGATTAGGTTTTGGTGTGTGTGCGTGCATTCATCCGTGTCCAGTGTCCGTCCGTCCGTCCATCTACTTGTACATGTATATACAGGCCTTGTCTGCAAGATATCTTGAGAACTACATGTACTGGACGGAATTTCACCAAACTTGGATGGAAGCTTCATTGGGATAGCCCCCTTATTTGATTAGGTGTTGGTGTGTGTGCATGCGTTCATCCGTGTCCGGTGTCCGTCCGTCCGTCCATCTACTTGTACATGTATATACAGGCCTTGTCTGCAAGATATCTTGAGAACTACTGGATGGAATTTCACCAAACTTGCATGGAAGCTTCATTGGGATAGCCCCCTCAGTTGATCAGGTTTTGGTGTATGTGTGCATGCATTCATCCGTGTCGGGTGTCCGTCCGTCCGTTCATCTACTTGTACATGTATATAGAGCCCGTGTCTGCAAGATATCTGGAGAACTACGTGACGGAAGTTCACCAAACTTGGATGGAAGCTTTATTGGGATAGTCCTCTCATCTGATTAGGTTTTGGTTTGTGTGTGCGTTCGTCCATGTTCGGTGTCCGTCCGTCTGTCCATGTACTTGTACATGTATATGTATATACAGGCCCTTTCTGCAAGATATCTGAAGAACTACTGGACAGAATTTCACCAAACTTGGATGGAAGGTTCATTGGGATAGCCCCCTCATTTGATTAGGTTTGGGTGTGTGTGTGCATTTATCCATGTCCATCGTCCGTCCGTCCATCTAATTGTTCATGTCTATATACCTTGTCTGCAAGATATCTGGAGAACTACTCGACGGAATTTCACCAAACTTGGATGGAAGCTTCATTGAAATGGCCTTATGATCTAATTAGGTTTGGGTGTGAGCTAGTGCTTGCGTGGGTCCATGCAAAATGTGCTTATCTGTCTGTCCAATTTTTGTTCACTCCATATCTTGGAAACTACTGAAGGCAGATGCATGAAACTTCTATACGGTACAGCATGTAAACTATAGGTGTGGCTCTTGTATGTTTTGCATCTTTCCTATAATGTGATCAGTTTCGAAATAGTTGATGCTTCACAATTACATGTATTTCACATTGGTTGGACGCTGTAGATGTCGACAATCCACTCATTGCTATATAAATCCCGACTCCTCACTGGGTTACTGCAACAATAAAAATCGCCTCTTTATAATTAATATTTTTAGATGCGCAGCTTTGTTTAGGATACTTATTGCTACATTCATTTTATAGCACTTTCCCTTAAATTATGTGCCCACTCAAGGCAAGGTGGGAGGTTGGGGGAGACGTATGTTTTTGCTTAAAAAAACAACCAGCATAGGCTTCATGCCGGAGCGGCAACTCAAGGGTCAAAGCGGAACCTCTAGTTTCAATTGAATTTGGTGTTCAGAGCGCCCAGGTCATGAATATTTAATAGTCTTATGACACCCCGGATAGAGTTAGGTATCCGCTTTAACCCAAGGTTTATGCCAAGGACCAGTTCATAATTCTACCCCGCTTTACGGTGCGAATTTGATATCCCACCAACGTGGCGCCTGGCTGGACTGAGCCAACGAAAAATCCCCTACCATTATGTTCCCGCCAAAACACTATGAAGTGTTCACGGAATTGGTCAACACTCGCGTTAGTTCAAGCCGGTTAGATCCCACAGGTGACATATCCAAACAAATGGAGCAGATAGGATACAATTTTAATTAGATTGGCCAAGACTGGACTGAGGTTAGCACCGTAGTGTTTCCAATGTATAAAGATCTAGCGTATTTGGTATGTTCCGAGGCTGGGCTGAGGTAAGCCCCCTAGTAAAGTGTTGAGCGATAACCTGTAGCGTATATCACACGTATGCAAGCTGGTCTAAAGCCCCGTTCACATGCACACTTTTACTCACGTATGCAAATTTGCACCCTATGTAAAAAAATACACATGTGTATTTCTTGTCATGTGAACGGAAATACACATGTATGTATATTTGCACTTTGAGTTTATTTGCATCTGGTCAATAGCAGGTGCAAAAGTATATTTGCACATGTGTAAATATACACATGTGTATTTTTACACAGGTGAGTAAATTGTGTGCATGTGAACGGGTCTTAAGGTAAGTACCATGGTAAAGTGTTGGTCAGACACGCTATAGCGTCTATAGCCCCAAACACGTGCACAAAATGTACTCATGTGTGTTTATTTGCATGTGTGCATATTTACATATGCGTGTAAATGTATAATTTGCTAAGCGTTCACATGGATATAACAATATATAAGTAAAACAAAATGCAAACCATAATGGAAACTATCAGTTCAAAGATCAAGAGTCAAGGTCACCATGGATTAAACGTAATTCAGCATTTCATGCACAATAATTCAAGTTACCTTCATCAAATTTCACAGGTGGTTTACTCTTGTAAGTATAATGAAGCCTTTTGATATAACGGTCCCAATATCAAGAGTACAAATATTGCCATGACCCAAAAAGATGTACGATCAAACTTTCCATGTCACAAATGCGGTAAAGTGTTTCACAGAACAATTTTTTTCGGACATTGATTGAATGATGATTTACATCAAATACATGGTATGCATATTAGCTATGCGTTCACATGACCAGATTTGCATAGAGACACATGTGTAAATATACTTTTGCACAACCTCCGGACCGGATGCAAATCTACTCTTCATGCAAATTTACACACGTGTGCAGTTGCGTTCACATGCCGAGTGCACATGTATATTTTATTTTGCAGAGTGTGCAAATTTACACCGGTGTGTATATGTGTGCATGCGATCGGGGCTTAAGATATGTATCGATGCTGGACTGAGATAAGCAAACATGATAAATTGTTGACCATGCACGCTATACCAATGCTGGCCTGGGATATAAACAGAGTTGGCTTCATGGGAAAACATTGAATTAGCGTATGGAATAATGGATGTAATATATTTAACTCTGAATGTGTATTGGTATCATGTATCGTGAGTCAGAAAATACTGATGTAGTCTACAGGTAACATTGGGTTGAAAAGGTTACAATAACGCTCATAGATGGGAAAGCATGACCTTGACATAACCTCGAGTGATGGACATGTCATATTGATGTCTACGTGATCCACATCTGACTTTATTGAAACACGGATCGCTCATTTATTTTTTTCTGCAGTGAAAACGAGATAGAGGATATAATGTCATGTGACGACGAGGTCCTGAACGACGTATATCAGTATCACTTACCTCCCCTTAGACGTCTTCCACCTCTGCTCTGGGTGAGAATACGTGCCGACCTAAAAGACTACCTCACTGATCGAGGGGCTGATGAAACACAAGTTATCAATTGGTACCACCGACAATTTGCAGAAGTGGCTAACCAAAGATACCTGGGCGACACCAGTCTTAGGTAAGAATCAGTCAAATGATAACGGATTGTCTTTTGAATTAAATACCTACTGTGTAAACGAATTCATAGAAAAGATACCTGTAAAATAGTTTAACCCTGTTTCGAGCGTTATCAATTAAACAGAAGAATCGTTAGCGGATAAGTTATATTTACTTTTGATCAGTTTTGATGAATTTTGGACCATTTCAGACAAAAGGTACATTTTGACGTGGCAGAGTTTTTCCTGGGCAATTGGGCCAATAACGTGAAGAAGCCCTTCAAAGATAAGAAGGGGAATTCATCAGAGGCTGACCGACTGGTGGCCCAGCAACCATGGGTCTTCAAAGAACAGCGAGGGGCAAGACTGTTCAACCTGAGGAAGATGAACGAACTTCCCTATCACCTGGTCCACGCTCACAAAAAGGACTTGTTGAAGAAGGAAGTTTTCTGTAACCTTTTGTTTCTGTATGAGAAACTGAGGGCATTAGGTTACGTCAGGTAATATATTTACCTCTTATCTGAGTCTTAGGAAAGCTTATACTCTGTTTGTACCGGACATTAGAAGAAGCAAGTTACTCAATTTCATTAGGTTGTGACTTCCCGATATATACATGATGGGGACGTAGTGGTAGTGAGGTAGCTCGAGGTATGTAGATCCTGAATACTAGTTCCGCGGAATACACGTATAATGTAAAAGGCAACACATATCCATTGATCTCATTGATCAATGCAGAACAACAATTCGTGCAGCACAACAAAATGTTAAGTAGTTGGCAAACACTCTATAGATACTGGTAATTATTAACTCTTTTCTGCTACATGCAAGGAACGGGCGGGACAAGTGGCTGTACCACAGTTAACATAGACAGGTAGCTTGAACAAATTGTGTCCCGAATCATTAGAATTGGAATGTAATTATCGATTTCTGTTTAATAGTGTGTCTGATGACCTTGACCTTGCGAAGACTGAAGGTCAGTGGGATTATGAGATAAAGGCGGTGAAAGATATCTTGAAGCGGTCAAGGGATGTTATAAGACGTGACCCATCTCAGATACCTTTACAGCTGTCCGCCCGACTCATCTCCTCCGGGAGGAAAAGTTCACCATTCATTCGTGATCTCATCCTTCAATGCCAGAATCCTCCATTCCAGTGTTTAACAACTGCACAAGGTGAGCGCGATAAGATATCTAAACAAGATAAATTGAAGATTTCGAGGTTTTGCTTCATGAAATTATTCCGTCGAAATACCATAATTATGCCAGCTTATGGCATGTGGAGCAGACAACATACAAAGTATAAGAAATAATGAAAATTGGTATCACAGCCCAACATGAATTTGTAATATTTATATGTACATATCAAGGGAGGGGTTCATTACCTTTCGTATGTAAAACGTTGACGGTGAATAATAGTCTGATATTAAAGAACAACTTCAATGAGATGTATCCGTCCCAAAGAAATTTAGGGTAAAAAATATGCAGTTAATATGCAATTTTAGAATATATATATATTCAAACAAAATTTTGCTTATATTTTTACCGCATAACCGGAATTGTTCCTTCAGATATCTGAAATTTTAGCTGTTGATGACAGTTGTGATAGAAATATTAATTATAAGCCCATTAACCATGATCAGTTGATATGGAAGCTCATTTGCCTATGGATGCAGGTTCTGTGGGATGCTTCGGGTAACTTCTGCCAAAAGAAATGGAACGATATCCCTTAATTTTATATCAGTTGAGTAAATGTCTGTGGCCTGTGGCCTCCGGTCTTCGTGTGATCTGGAGGACTTGTGCTAATTGCTGTGGGGAGATAACTGTCGGTTTTGAGCCCAGGAGGGAGAAGAGGAGAAAACTGTCAAATAATGTATAAATGCATAGTAAATTAACTAATTCAGCCTGTTTATCCCAGGATTCCTGGAAGGATCCATCGGCTCTCTCGCGCAGAAACTGACCGGCCATGAGGGACAGATACATAACATGGGGGCTTCCACAGACGGCACTCGAGTGGCAACAAGTATGTTGATTAGAAACCCATTGTTATGAATCGAAGTATAGTTTATAACGTCAGCAAACTATATGAACAATTTCCACAATCTGTATTAATAACCAAATATCAAAACATGATTGTGATCTGTCATAAGGGATAAATTTTGGCTAAACCCAAACAGTCATAAACAACCGTAAAACAGGATGCATATTCCAATACCAGTCCAAGAAATGTGCGAATTTTTGAAAACAGTTTTGCCTAAACTGTAAAAAATGTTCAGAAGTCAATTGATATATATGAAAAGAACATAATATTGTTTGTTTCCATTATAACAGTAACTGTTGTAATTAAAGTTCACAGAGATACAGTACATGGCTGTTCTTCAAGACTGCTAATTTTGCAAGTGAGCCGAATTTGCTCAGTGGCTACATGTACTTTACCGCTGTGTTGTTTAATGTATGAAACCACTTAATAGAACAATAAAACATATCGGATGTATCCATGTCCTTTATACACGATTGGTTATTACATTATATCTCAGAGAAATGTGTAATGGTTACCCGAGAATAACTCCCTCGGACACTCGGGTTTGTACATATATTGTTCTGACCGGGAAAGCTGCCTTTTATGACGTAAAATGCAGAGCCGACTTTGTGCTATTTTGGGAAGTTCTATTTTTGAATAAACAGGTTTCCAAGACAACACCGCTTAGTTCCCCATTTTCAAATAATAATAACGATTAATTATTCCTCAATGTATATTACATTACTTATCAATCCACTTTAAGTTAAATTATGTGCGAATATGTGAAATCATGATATTCCTGTTTCAAAAAGTAACTTCTGTTAACGAGATACGTAATTGCAATGTAGTAAATCGATATTGATGTAATATATCTGCCCCTAACACGTATTCTTTTCAAACATGGCTGCTAAGTTTGACACTGACGTAGATACCAAAATAAGAGACCGAGAACGCATGAATACTCTACCGGTACTTAGAGCACAGATCTAATCTTTTCGCTCATCCATTGGCGCTCTCGACTGCCCATCTGATTTTAGTGACAAATCTAGCTGCATTTTTTGGAACTGTTTGGGAGTGTTGTCTTGGAACGCAGAAGAATCTGTCTGAAAGCCACACTCCCCAAAGAAAGCCTACCAAGGGTATAATACTCCATCATTGTTGACTTCAAATTCACACCATCGTTTACCCACTGTGATTGTAAACCAGTTATTTTTCTGGTCTGGCCTGGCTTTGTGACAAGAACTCTCACTTCGTCTTGCTAGATAGAACATTACTTCAGAGGAATACACTTTCCCTCGTTTTCTAGCTGGGAAGTATTGCTGATCCATGAAAACATCCCAGTCATGAGTGTGCTACAATTAGGGTCGAGTTATTGCCGAAAATGCAGTAATGTGTATTCAGAGTTATATTTATATTTTATTAACTGAATATCACTGAAGATTGTTTCACGTGACATAAATAAATCCAAATCTGATACATTAGGCAATTCAATATAAAATTAAGAAGACAAATATTTCGAACCAAAATGTGACTTAAACTCATAGCTCAACACACTGGTCACCACATTGCTTACGTAAACGAGCAGACTACCAAATGGACTACGACGACACCTGCCTCAATGCATTTTTCACTTGCCCACATAAAGTTATACTCTTAGAATACACGCGGCGTATTTGCACATTTTTACACATCAGCCTATTAGGCTGCGGGGTCTTGTCGTCGCCATGTTCGTCCGGTCGTCTGGTCGTCTCGTAGTCAACAATTCTTGTGACCGGTCTAGAAGCCAAACCGCTGCTTCTAGAGACTTCAAATTTGGTATACAGGATTGTTGGGTGGTCAGTCACAAGCCTGTCGAATGTGGGTAATTTGGGATTAATTTTGCGGTTTCCATGGCAACTTCACGGAAAATTCGTCAACAATTCTTGTGACCGGTCTAGAAGCCAAACCGTTGCTTCTGGAGACTTCAAAGTTTGTATGCAGGATTGTTGGATGGTCAACCACAAGGCTATTGAATCTCGACCCGATTGATTATAAACTTTGGCGGCCATCTTTAATTTATGCGAAACCGTAACAGCTTTCTCGTTACCAAGATACCTTTAGAACGACTTACCCTAGGCACACCAAACTTGCCGTGCACATCCATATGCTTGTGACCCAGAACCCTATTGAATCTGGATCCGATTGGGTGGAAACTTTGGCAGCCATCTTTAATTTATGCGAAACCATGAATCTTGTGTATCTCGGAAACCATTTCGCTGTTCAGTGTGAAACTTGGTATAGATTATCGATACATCAAGAAACTTTAAAAGAATGACCAAACCAGTTTCCCTGATTGGGTAAAAACCTTGGCGGCCATCTTTAATTTATGCAGAATCTTTAATGATGTATTTCTCTGATACCATTGAAGTGTTCTATACGAAACTTGGTATTCAGCATCGATGTATCAAGAGACTTGCAATAAATAACCACATCAGTTTTTCTGAGAGGCGGGAAGGATGGCCGGCCATTTTTAATTTATGCAAAATCATTAATGATCTCTATCTCTGATACCGTTCAAGTGCTCGATGTAAAATTTGGTAAACATCAATGATGCATCAAGAGACTTATTATGAATGACAGAACTGGTTTCTCTGATTGGGCGGAAATCTTGGTGGCCATCTTTAATTTATGCAAACTTTTTAATGATATCTCTGATACCATTTAAGTGTTCTATATGAAACTTGGTATACAGCATCGATGTAACCACATCGATGAATGACCACATCAGTTCCTCTGAATGACGGGTAGGATAGGCAGCCATCTTTAATTTATGCAAAATCATTAATGATCTCTATCTCTGATACCGTTCAAGTGCTCGATGTAACATTTGATATACATCATCATTGCATCAAGAGACTTACAATGAATAACAGATTGCGCAGAAATCTTGGTGACCATTTTAATTTATGCAAAATCATTAATGATCTATATATCATTTTAGTGCTTCATATGAAACTAGAAATCATCGATACATCAAGAAACTTACAATTAATGACAACCAATTTGTCTGATTAGGTGGAAAACTTGATTGCCATCTTTAATTTATGCAAAATCTATACCTCTGGTACTGTTGAAGTGTTTGATGGAAGACTTTGTATACATCATCAATACATCCAGAGACTAAAAATGAATGACTAAACAGTTTTCTCTGATTGGATGGAAACCTTGGCAGCCGTTTTCAATTTATGTAAAATCATTGATGATCTACATATCCTTTGATACTGTCCAAGTGTTCAGTATGATGCTTGGTATACATCATTGATACATCGAGAGACAAGTAATGACTGCCGGTATCTCTGATTGGGCAGAAAACTTTGCGGCCATTTCTGATTGCAAGTTTTTTTGATAATCTGTATATTTGTCACTTGACTGCTTGATGTTCCTGATGTTTTCAAAGTAGTATGGTTCAAATTGAATACATGGTGAATGACTGGCACCCAGAGCCGAGGGGTTTTAGATGCGCGGCTCCATATTCCTATCAAAAACGCTATATTACTTGGCTCCCACTGAAATTGAAAGACTTGGTACATGTATTATTGTTCAGATTATTATTAGGGTTCAAAGCAAGAATGGCTTGAAGCCTCTTGTTTTTGTTCAGAATATTTTTGTTCTTCCTCCATATTTTTGTCGCGCGTGATATGTCAAATTATTTATTATAGTTCTCCAATGCATCCAACATCCCACACTGAATTTATCATATTTTAATCTTTTACAAGCCAGTGCTAAAGCATCTTCTGCATACAACCAAATCTTTCAGGCTTTTACATATGCATTTTCCATTCATTGTACCAATATACACTGACTAAAACTGTCTGGCTGAGGGGTTGCTGCACCTTTTAGGTGCTGCCTCATGTTTTATTTTGATGAAATATGACACCTCAAACCAGAATGATATTTTAACCTATTGTAAAACTAAGCTTTGTGATAATATATGCAAACAAATAGTTCCAGTTTGAGATGTCATATTTCATATATATAGGGGAGTCCCGTTAGAAAATGTATCTAAAATGTCGAAAGAGCTCATCCGACGGTTTTCAAACTTGAATAAAATCAGTTTAGAGCTGATTTCGCACGACAGGAAACTTGAGCATGTTGTACATTACGATCACTTTCAGCCGTTTCACTTTCAAATGAAAATCATATTTACAACCGTCACACCCAAAGGAGTTATTTCCGGGTAACCATCACACATGCTTTGTCAGCTGGTGTTTTGAAGTATTTATTTTTCCATACGTTTAATGTCAGTAAAAATATTCGTAAGACTTATAAAATAATCATATCAAACAATTATTCAAGAGTATTATTACAGTATTTTCCTTATTTTGGGGTTAAACATCTTAGTATAGCACAGATTCCAGTGCTAAAAAATTGGTCGAGTCCCGTGCGGAAATTCGAACCTGCTGCAGAGTCGGGCATCTAGTCGCTAGCACTGTGTATGACGGCGATCTGAACCACTCGATCAACGGGCCTCCCACAAAGTACAAAACATTGTCATTTGTTTGACAGGTTCCATTGTTTCTAACCATGCCATACGAATTTTCTATTTCCTAGCCGGCATAGACAGAAATATCAAGATTTGGGACGTCGAATCTGGGAAGGAATTATTACACATTAACAACTGGAGTCACCCCCACGAGCCACAGACGTTCACCTTCTATAAAAACAACCAATTTATGGCGTGTACATCAGCGAGACAGTTCGAAGTTTATGACCTACGTACTGGGAAAGTGATTAAGTCTCACGAAATAGGTGATACGATGACCCTTCATCCTGGTAAGAGAATTGGTATTGTCTAATGATGATGCGGAAAAGCTAGAACGAAAGATGGTATGATTATTGAACGCTATCATGGATTGGACGGTTAAATGTTAGCACGAGGTTATTGTCACAAGGAATGTTATCACGTGATCAACGTCACAAGAAATGCTATCAAGAATTTTCACATAGAATGTTATCACAAGATCAACGTCACAAGAAATGCTATCACGAGCTTATCGTCACAAAGAATGTTATCACGAGGTTATTGTCACAGAATGTCATTACAAGGTCAACGTCACAAGGAATGTTATCACGAGGTTATCGTCACAAAGAATATTATT
Source organism: Hanleya hanleyi (assembly GCA_036873755.1). NCBI lineage: Eukaryota > Metazoa > Mollusca > Polyplacophora > Lepidopleurida > Hanleyidae > Hanleya > Hanleya hanleyi. The sequence continues at coordinate 82,345 of JAVTVY010051354.1, read as the reverse complement.
ACGAGATTTATTGTCACAAGGAATATTATCACGATATTAACGTTACAAGGAATGTAATCACGAGGGCAAGGTCACCAGGGGAAAGAATCATACGTCGGTCACTTTTGTCTTTATTAATTCTCAATAAATTCGACCGCGACCGTTGTTCTGTCCCCACAGTGCATTGTAAACCTCAAGGGATATTAAATGGAGTAAGTATTCTGTCTCCTTTTTCTTCGTCTTGTTAACTGATGCAGTTTTGAACTGTTGTTTTACAGTACCGGTGGGGATTCTAGTTGATTATGGCTGGATAGTAGTTCTACGAAAGGATACGATTGTTTTTAAAGAGAACACGTGGGACAAGGTAAAATGCCATCTTACATGAACATACATGGTTAGAATATTCTTGTGTTTCCTAAAACTATGGCGGGTGAACTGTGTATTCGCCAACATAGTTTCCTCAGTCTTCATGAGCTTTATCAGCGGGCTCAACGATAGCCGTGTGAACATTGGTCAAGCCTGCAAAACATGAGACACGTTATCTCACGATATCTCATTATTTGTTTCTGACTCGTGCACAATCACGCCATTTGACATATATATTCTACAAATGCAGGGCTAAAACGTACTCATCAGTTTTTGTAGCTTTGTCCCGTTCTCAATTTACACAAGTGAGGTAGAGTCAAATTTAATCGCATATATTTTGAATACGAAATCTGGAAACTCAATAAAAAAAATATGACGAGATTTAAAAGAAATTGAGTTATATTTTTGAAATGAATATGGCTGTTCACGAACGTTTCTCAAACGATCCAAATGAGAACATTAAAAAGCTGATTCAGTTTAATTCTGACTATGCAATATTCTGCTTCAAAACATAAAATCATTTATCACCTTGATTTGTCAGAATTCATATACCCTTTATAAAATATATAAATAATCTGAATTGGTTCTTTAGTTGCTGTTAATTTGGGGAAACATAGAAGGGTTTCATAATCCGTGTAAGGAATGGAGACCGTATATAATACACCTACATAACAGGAGACAAAAACATTTCGCCATTAATAATGCGTATGCGTAATCGTTGGGTTTGCTCTGGGACAGAGAGCGATGGTCGAAAAAAAAAAATATGGTCAGCACCAAGTTTCAGATGAAGGTTTCAAGGTTATTTTATAACAATCTGATACAAATATTGTTGTTTATTTGTAATACAGGTGTGTACTCTCCCAGATTTAGTACCACAGGTGGCTGGTCCCCATCATCAACAACGAGACTTCTGTGGAGGTAGGCAAATCTCCTCAACAAGCTACCCTATTTCTGTTAATTTTTCGAACAGAATTTTTAGACTCGAACATCTTTATTCCACCTGAGGCTAAACACTGTGGCTTAAATATGCTATTTATCCCAAGAACTGAAAATATAGCTGATGACATTTGTAGAATGTTAGCAGAATTTCTCTCCGCAGAAGTCTGAAGATAAGTCTTGCCGTCTGAATAATTAGATGTAATAGGGTAGTACATGGCTTTGCAGATGAAGTATGAGCCTCTGGTCAGTTATTAGAATGATACCAGTTTACCGTTCATCCGAACTTGTATAGATGAACGAATGGACGGACAAGTTCGTCGAATGCCTACACAATTGCATCAGCAACTTTTGACCGATAAATGTAGCATCACGTTACATGAACTACGTGTCAATATGAGTAGTGCTTTTTCGATTGTTCTCCATTCCAAACACGGCGAATATGGTGATGGCGTCAGTCACGTTTACCATTTATCATATTGGCAAGATATATCTTCTGTGCTTCTCCCTTAAATGTCATAACAGAGCATATTGTGTTGAAAGTGGAATTATCCATATTTTTATAAAGATATCAATGAAGGTACCGAAAAGTCCAGATTGAACACCGAAACGGCTTGCCACACAATTGAGAACTTGGATAGAAAATTCACAAAAAAACGAAGCAAATGTTGGGATAGATTGGAGTAATGCCACGTGTTTATTTGGGCGACAGTGCTAGTACTTAGTTATTGTTATTGTGTTTATTACCTATTCTATAGACAGATGAACACTCTTGTATGATTGACTCTCCAACCAACTGGCAGAATTGGAGATCAACGAAGGACGATCGCCCAGCAAACTTTAACTATAGAAAACATGTCTTGGTGATCAGATTTCAATCCAATTGCCTATTTAAGTCGAATATTCGGAATGAGTGAGTGAGTACGATTTAACTCACTCATTCATTCTGGAATATACGACTTATTCGGAATGAATTCATGGTTATGACATGTATAGTTATGCGGGTGGATATTAAACATTTATGTGATTGCAATGAGATGAATATGATGTTTCATGCATGGAGCAGAGGAAAAAAACAAAAACAATATTTATCAATGCCGTGGGCGTGGTGAATTTTGTTTTTATCTGGTCCATAAAATATAGTATTTACCGAATTTGAATCATATAATTGTTTCATTGTATGAATCGCAATTTGACACGAATTTGACGTTGAATGTATAATTTATGGAATGATTATTCTGAATATTAAAGAATAGCTCTTATCGAGTCTGATCATGCAATATTGAAAAATGCCGTCATCCACACAGCAGGTATTTCAAGTGATCTCATTCGCGACAGGCTACGGTATTCACGTTAAGAAAACTTATATTCACCGGTTGGTGAATATAACATTTTGGGCTGGTAAATATGTGATGTTCAATAAACCAATCGAATAAATAAATATGTTTATACCATAAAAATAATACCACACCGGTTACAACACCCGCTATTTGATAGAGAAATATATTTTTATAATAGCATAATATTGTGGTGAATCTGATTACACTAATCACATTTATGTTTCAATTGTCTATCCTGAAGCAGCTCTTCGAAGATTTTCGTCATATCCCAGATGGACAATACATAGATATATCACTAATAGTACTAGTTAACAATACTAACATTGTAATTTCCTTTCTGGCCGAGTGGGACACACTAGCTAGAGGAGATTTGGACAGTGTGGTTATGAGCAGAGATCTGTGGCTCTATTTAGATTGATATATAGAAAGTGATCGTATAACAGTATTTTCGTTATTTTGGGATTACACTATCTTAGAATAGCACAGATTCTAGTGCTGAAAATTTGGACAAGTCCCGTGCGGGATTCTGTGCTATTCTAAGATAGTGTAATCCCAAAATAACGAAAATATTGTTATACGATCACTTTCTAAATGACAAAAATATATCTTCCTATTCAGCTAAGGGAGCTGTGTCATAACGATCATCAGAGGGGTACTGTATGTTCGATTTCAAGACTACCGGTCTGCTATCTCCTATTTCAGTGGGAGGCCCGTTGGCCGAGTGGTTTAGATCGCCGACACACAGTGCTGGCGATTAGGTGCCTGACTCTGGGGTCGCTGGTTCGAATCCCGCGCAGGACTTGACCAAATTTTCAGCACTAGTATCTGTGCTATTCTAAGATAGTGTAATCCCAAAATAACGAAAATACTGTTTATTCAGATTACTTTAATTAATTGTTGAATTATGAATACCTTTTAGGTCTGGGCAAGCTTGTCGTGTTATTGAGAGGCGGTTCCGGACGTCTTCTCATTGTGGACATCAAGGAATATTGCAAAAACGATAAAATCGTCGCTAAAGTTCAAGTGCTGGACAAAGGGCAGGACCCCAAGAAATATTTCATTCACCCGGGTGTGTTACCCAGTGGTAAAGTGGCTTGTCTGATACATGAGCTGGATAAACACCAGGATAACATCTGCTGGATCAAAGTATTCGACTTGGAGACGGGCAAGCTTCTCAAAACTCACTCAGGTTTTGATGTTGGGTTTGTTGTAGGTGAGTGACTAGATGACGATAGGTGTTCTAAAGATCACTATTTCGCTCGTCTACATTCCAACTTACCATAATATTTTTCAATTTGGACTTTAAAATGGGGCTCACTTCTTCGTGTCCGTTCATGTTCAAATTCAAATTCTTCGCAATCGATAACTTCCAAACGCTTTGTCGGATTCCTCTGAGATTTGGTATATGCATTCCTCGCTACAAGAGGTCGATTGAAATTGCTTTTCAGCAAGATCCACCTGAAGGGTGACGCCACTGGGATTTGTTCCAACCTTCTGTGGATGTCTGTCCGTGTCCGTGCAAAGAACTTTGAAATGCTTTATCGGATTCCTCCGAAATTCGGCATCAGCACTCCTTGCAACAAGACGTCGATTGGTATTGCGTTCCACTAAGATCTGCCTTTAGGTGGCGCCACTAAGGTTCGTTCCATCGTTCGTTCCATTCTTTGGATGTTCATGTGTGTTCGTACGGATTCTCGCAAGCAATAACTTTGAAACGCGCTGACGGATTTCTCCGAAATTCGGTATAATGCATTGCTTGTGACAAGACGTCGATTGGCATTGCGTTTCAGCAAGATCTGCATAAAGGGGACGACACGAAAGTTCTTTCCATCCTTTGGTGGATGTCCGTGAATGCCCGTGCGAATTCTTCGCAAGAAATAACTTTGAAACGCTTCGTCGGATTCCGCCAATATTCGGCATATGCATTCCTTCCGACAAGATGTCGATTGGTACTGCGTTTCAGCAAGATCTGCCCGAAGTCGGCGCCACTCTGGTTCTAATCTTCCAGCCGTTCTATCTTCTCACATTATAAAAACCAATACACCTCATCGGATTAATCTGAAATTTGACATATGCTTTCCTTGTGATAAGACGTCGATTGACATTGCGTTTCAGCAAGATCTGCCTGAAGTTGGCGCCTCTAGGGTTCATTCCGTTCTTCTAGTCTTCAAGCGATAACTTTGAAATGCTTTGTCTGATTCTTCTGAAATACCCTAACTTTCCGGGTAATAACTTGAGAAACGCTCATCGGATTCTTCCCGAATTTGGCATGCATGGACCATATCATATGAGATGTCGCTTGAGATTGAGTTTCGCCCACTTGCGCGTACAGGTGGCGCCACCTATTGAAAAATTCTAAATTTGGTTTCCCGGCAATAACTTGAGAAAAGTTCATCGAATTCTTCTCAAATTTGGCAATTTGGCACATTTTACCACATAGTGTTAAAATCTAAATTTGGTTTCCGGGCTTTATGTTGAGGACACCCCTCGGATTCTTCTCAAATGTAGTATGTAGATATCGTGCCATGAGATGTTCATTAGGATTGTGTTTCACCCGCTTCTGACGCCATCTGGTGACAAAATTTATAATTGTTTCCGGTCAGTATCTTGAGAACTGCATAGGATTCTTCTCTAATTTGGTATGCATATACCGTGCCAGAAGATGTTGCTAAAATTATGGAACGTATCATTTTCAAGCATGTTTATAACCACTTCATCAGTAACGATATTTTCTACGAAAAATATGCAGGATTTTTACCAGGACATTCAACTGTGTTCCAGCTAATTGAATTCTATCACAACCTTTGCATGTCTTTAGACGAAAGTCAAATAACTTCTGTCAATTTTTTAAATATATCCAAGGCATTTGATAGTGTGTGGCACAAAGGACTTATTTTTAGGCTACAGCAATATGGGATAGGGGGCCAACTTCTTGAATGGCTTAAAAACTACTTAAGTGATAGATGCCAAACGGTTAAATTCGGGTACGCATGTTCTCAAATTAGACATGTGAATGCGAGTGTTCCTCAAGGTTCGGTATTGGGACCACTGCTATTCCCTATTTATATCAATGACATTATGGACAATCTAGTAAGTGTTGCTCGGCTTTTTGCGGATGATACTGTTTAACCTGCTCATCACCAAATATTCTCGAAATTGAAGTTATTATGAACCACGATCTCCAACGTCTATTTGACTGGTCAACATAACTTTCAATGCATTAAAAACAGTGTTGCTACTGCTGTCCAATACAACTCTATTAACTCTACCTGAAATATATTTAGATAATACACTTTTACCCATTTCTGACACACACACACATCTGGGATTGTATATTCAAAACAATTGCAAATGGAAAACCCACATTGACCATATCTGTACTATTGCGTCTCAGAGAATAGGGATTATGTGAAAAATTAAATACAAAATTGGAAGAAATGCACTGAGCCATATATATTTACATTTTATTAGACCGATTCTTGAATATGCAGTTGTGGTCTGGAGCAACTGCATTCAGGAAGAAAGTGAAACTTTAGAAAAGCTCCAGTTATCGGCAGCAAGAATCGTAACTGGACTACCAATGTAAATTTCTAGGAACTCGCTATATTTAGAAACCGGATGGGAAACATTGGGAAAAAGACGGTTTAACAACAAATTATTAACAATGTTTAAAATTCACAATGGCGAGGCTCCTGAATATATAAATAATATAATCACACCACTTGTAGGTGAAGTAACGCCATACAATCTCAGAAATCGTGAAAACTATTCCATACCGAGGTCCAGACTGAATGTTTTAAAGAACTCATTCCTTTCCGATACGATACGCAACTGGAACGAATTAGACTTCAGCCAACGCAGTGCAAATTCATACAAATCTTTCAAAACAATTTTAACCAATCGACAACGAGTTCCAAACTAATATACCATCGGGAAGCGATTGGTAAATATAATCCATACGAAAGTAAGGCATATATGCAGCGATCTGAACTCGGATTTACACCGGGCAAATCTGCTTGATCATTCACGCTGTCTATGCGGACATCCATCCGAAGATGTTACACACTTTTTCTGCTTCTGTCCTCGCTACGTGAACATTCGTCGATCACTGATATCGAATATTCCATTTAATAGCACCACTGACCATCTGTTGTAGGGAAACCCGTCACTTTCAATCCGTGAAAATGACAAACTCTGCAATGAAGCCCAAAATTTCATTAAAACGAGTGAGCGGGCAGTCTCCATATATCGGGGCTTTATTAGTTATTGTGGATTTTACAACTGACACCGCGGATACGTATTCGCATACAGTATGATTTAACTGCTCCCAGTAAGATCTAACTACATCCATGCCAACCCAAAACAAAAAGTAAGACAGAGGGAGAGAGAGAGAAAAAGATTATAAAAACTTTGACATATTATGGACGATATTGATATTCTTCTGTAGTTCGTCCTGCGATTTATTGTTTGATTAGACGAAGTATTGAATATTGTTCAAACCTCTCATATCTAATGTCTACTCAGCCTCAAACCTGTGTTCAATGACATTGATTTGTTATACTGTAATTATAGTTGAAAATTGATTATGTAGGGAAAGGGTATTTAAGTTGTTAAAACTTGTCCCCAAGTCCCGTTGTTCATGAGACAATAAAATAAGTTTAAACTAGAAGATGTTGCTTGGTATTACGTTTCGCTGACATGCGGCTATACAGGCGGCGCCTCCTGGTGGCCTAATCCACATTCGGTCTCTGGGCAATTCTTGTGAACCACTCTTCGGATTCTTCTCAAAGTTCGTATGCAGATACCATGCCATGAGATGTCGCTAGGATTGTATTTCGCCCACTTGCATCTACAGGTGGTGACACTTGGTGGCAAGTCAAAATTTGGTTTCCGGGCAATAATTTGAGGACACCTTATCGGATTCCTGTCAAATTTGGGATTGCCATTACATGTCGCTTGGGGTTGCATTTCACCCACTTGCGCATACCGGTGACGCCTGATGACTAAATCCAAATTTGGTGACTACGGGGTTAACATGTAAGCATGCTTGCAAACATAAATAACAAAGAATCCCCACCACCCACATACCGGCTAATATCTCACAACAGTAACTCTCATTATGTATGGCAAAGAGCTGTTGCCCCTCTCATGTATATCCCCCGAGACCAACAACGCCCTCAAAACTATCGCTGCCATTTCGGCAGGGAGACCCAGCATCCTCGGACTGCTCGTTTGTTTATAGTTATAATGTCAGCCTTGCATGTATTTTCTGTTATTGTTATTTCACTATTCTTATATGTCTGGAGTCATTACTACGTCTTGAATAATAATCGCTAGATTCTTTAACATGTATGAAATACTAACATCAAACATGTAGGTAATTCAGGAAATGGATGATTATATTTCAGGTCAAGAAGTGACGAAGGTACTAGATGGCAGTCACATTTTGCACTCGACCTACCAAACCGGTAGCGCTAACACTCTCATACTTGACGTTGATGTGGACACGGGGAAGATCCGAGAGGTCGGCACGGTGATCACCCTCTGTTATGGCCTGGTAAATCTCCACTACTCCCACTTCCTACATCTTCGCACACCAAGTGTATTCTATTTATTCGATTCAAACTGACCTTGGTATATTGGCCCACCAACCCTCTAAAGAATCTGAGGTGTCACTTTCGTCTACGAGTAGGGTGAAGACATCCTCCGTAGTGGCCCATCTCCCTAATAAGGATGTAGGGTGACGACATCCTCCGTAGTGGCCCATCTCCCTAATAAGGATGTAAGGTGACGACATCCTCCGTAGTGGACATTCTCCCCTAATATGAGTGTACGGTGAAGACATCATCCGTAGTGGACCATCTCCCCTAATATGGATGTAGGGTGTCGACATCCTTCGTAGTGGGCCATCTCCCCTAATACGGATGGAGGGTGAGGACATCCTCCGTAGTGGACCATTTTCCCTAATTTGGATGTAAGATCACGACATCCTCCGTAGTGGACAATCTCCCGTAATATGAATTAATGTACTCTGATAACTAAAGTAATTTCGAACGAAAATAAGGAAGCAGAGATTTAGAGCAAATGTGAGCGTGTTAACTAGTGTCGTAGCGTTTTGAAATTTGCAACATCACAATAGACAATAAATATATTCCGAGATTGTGTGGCTGAAAACATAGATACAAAATGATCATTTCGTGTAAAATAGATTTATTCCTACTAAAAAATAAATACGGCGATGAACATTATATCTTTGAGGCAAAAGCCATCTTGAAGATATACTATTATCTCTAACCCATGATGGTTAGGCCATTTACAATATACGTCGTTAATGGTCTGTGTCAGTAAATAGAATCTTCCAATTTAGAAAGGGTGGGCCTGAATTTGAACAATCAAAGGCCACTGAATTATCTTTATTGGGTAGATGATCGTCATTGACACATAAGAGATTTGACGTAGTCTACTGGGCGTGGCAAATTGAAGTAATTCAATTATACAGTATTACGCGCGCATATTTGAAATGTTACTCATGTGTGCATTAAATAATTGTGATGGATGGTGCTTGTATAGGCTATATGGACTACATGTATATACATCAAGCCTGATTTTATCCCTAAACATACACCTCCACTTTGATAAACGCGTGAACAATGCGCGAAGACATCTTGCTTTGTAATATAAAATGAATAAACCACGATAAAGGAATATACGAGAATGCATTCTCCCAGTGTCAGAGTTTGTAACGTGCAAACCGTCGGTAAACATGTATATATGACAATAGGGAATATACAAGCTGTGCCATGATAATGACGAGAATATGAACAAGAATAATATAAAACCGTATTTAAAAACTCGGAGCGAGACTGGCAATTTAATGCTGCTCCTTACTGCGGATAATGCCAAATCATTCGCGCCAAAACATGCGGTTTGATTGTTTGGTAGGTGTTGATTCCCTAGGGAAGCGTAAGGTGTACATCATCTCAGTTATTCTGAGAGCTGAAAAGGAAATTAAAAAAGGGAGAGAGAAAACATAACCATCGACCCTACGAGAAAATAAATTTTTGTCAAAAAATTAATGCGAATTTAAATATGTTCTGACTTCCCAAGTACACAAACGCCACTATATGCTTTCAAATTTGAGTCCAGCAACAGAAAAATTGCAGTTGTTATATACAATCTAAGGCGATCAATTCAGAATAAGTCACTCGGCAGATTTGATTAACCAGTAATAATATACGATGCGATTGTGATTGATTATCGATGAGACACGCGACAACTGTTATTGACACAGTGACTTGGGTGGTAGGGGGTGTCTTCGTCAATGTTGTTGTTGTGATTATATATATATAGTTTTTTGGAAGAATATAATTATTTCCCACCTTTTCATACACCACAATGACAGTAGATGTCATAAAAAGGCTTTCTATACGCCCTACATCGATCTACATAGCGCTCCTCTACTAGATCTCCGTCTCTAATGACAAGTGCGGCAACTATAATGTTAAAGCCGTATACCGACTTTCGCCACTATCGGTACACGGGGCAATTCGGGTGTCTGCAGACAACCAACAGTAAATCAATGAGCAGACGTGAACTATGGTGAAAACTCAACGGGCGTTGAGAATGCCATGAGGTAAGTTCTCCTGCATTCGAAGCCGTTCGGCCTCGATTTCAAAAGTCTACGGAAGTCTTTTATCAATTACTGGAAAACCGCCATATCGTGGAGAACGTATTACCGCGGATCGTGTACCGGGATTCGTGGCGAATTCTTTAACATTATAGTTACCGCACTTGTCATTAGAGACGGAGATCTAGTAGAGGAGGGGTATGTAGATCGATGTAGGGCGTATAGAAAGCATTTTTATGACATCTACTGTCATTGTAGTGTATGAAAAAGTGGGAAATAATTATATATTCTTGCAAAAAAATATATATATAATCACAGCAACAACAACATTGACGAAGACACCCCCTGCCACCCAAGTCACTGTGGTTATTGATCATTAATGCATTTGACAATTGCGCAACAAGATACGCGACAATATGAGTCATTGAAATGAATTGTCACACCACTAAGACATAATTTATATAATAGTAGATATCTCCTTGGATGAAAGCGTTGTGGTGAACGATACATTAGAAAATTAAAGATGATCAGTTCGGATTTTTGTGTGGCGACTGTTCAGATAAGCACGCTCATCCTCACATTGTCGCCACACAAATATAAGACTTGTCCACATCAGTCAATATTCAATAACCTGTCATTTTCAGACAACGTTCGCTCAAACTACTCTCTGTATCGGATCATATCATACCTTATGATATCATCTATCTAGCAAGCTGATTTATCTCAACGATGGAAACATTAGGAATGAGTCTAGTTATCACTGACACATTTGGAATACGAACTGACGAATGAGCCATCTATTATTATGTTGTAGGCACCACTCGATCGTAACAGATTTATGACCATTTCAAGTTCTACATCCAATGTAGTGGATATAATGACGTTGAAGGAGCAATCAGAAGGAGGATCTGGTGGGAAGAGTGAAGATAACTTGGTGGCGGATTCCTTCCATGGAGAAATTGAGTTGGTACAACGATTGCCAAACAGCAAGAGATATATCCTGGCCTCTACCCGAAACTTCGCCTTACAAGTGTGGGATATAGCAGAAATGACAACTCTCAGGGACATTAAAATCAGTATGTATATGTTCCATCATTTGATCAGTTAGTTCAAACCAGTAATTAGCACCCCTTTTCTGCCAGTTATATCGTAACCTCATACATTGTGCTGGGTAAAATGTGAGCCTGTGTATGACCATGGACAAGTTTGACTGTGTAATATGTTGAGGAAATTTTAAATGTTCCATTGTTCATATTGATGTCAACAAACTACGACAAATTTATGGTATGCATAGTCACCTATTTCGTCCTTATTGAGGATAATCCAGAGAATGTTTCATGGGTCATCTCGACCTCTACCATTACTCGCAATGGTGACTGCCGTGATAATTATCTCCTTCTGTACATTCTTTCATTATGGTACGACATCGTTCAACCATGTCTGGTGTTATACTGGGTTGCAAGCACAAGGCTGTATGCATGGGATGTGTTTAAATTAAAGTTATTCCGAGCTTCATTCTGGATTCGGAGACAATTACATATTTAAAAGTATAGATTACCAATATCACACAAAATCGCCCCTTCGTATAAACATCGTCAATACCACACATTACCAGTAGTGGCGGAGGCTGGTCTCATAATGGCATCTTATCTAGATGATGAAACCAGTTTTGAAGTTCAGAGTAACCAATGTAGAGTAACCAGTGTTGAAGTGCAAAGAAACTAGTGTTGGCGGGTAGACTAACCAGTGTTGAAGTGCAGAGTAACCAGTGTTGAAGTGCCGAGTAACCAATGTAGAATAGCCAGTGTCGAAGTGCAAAGAAGCCAGTGTTGGAGGGTAGACTAACCAGTGTTGAACAGCAGAGTAACCAATGTAGAGTACATTGATTTCCTAGCTTAAGGAGTTTCGTTTCGATTACCGGAAGTCACCTGCTATATCCTACATTTATGGACAAATGAGCATTCATATCAATCGGGAATGAATACTGAACGTAGTATATCTCTCGAAACTGTCATCAACAGCTCAAAGGTCAACTATCTAACGAAAAAACTCAAATTCTCACTTAATTTTCTGCCGACCTACATTTTGGATTTGAGGTTTTCTCCTATCTTCCAACATGCGGAGTTGGCACTTATCTAATGGCCAGAAAATGGCATGACGAATTTCAATCGGTAATACAAGCGGTAAAAATAAAGTAAGTAAAGTTCACCAAGTTGAATGCATATATTTGACGGAACCCTAAAACCATTCATTCATTCATATACAAAAATGGTTATATATGAAGCACTACATGGTCAAAATATCTGATTTTGTGGATATGGTCGAGGTTTTTTTCGTGAAGTAGTACTTCGATATAATGCTGTTATTTAGGGGGACTAGACCAACTTTTGCGTCTGAAAGATAACGAAACCCCTTAATCAAGCTGGTTTCTCAAATGAAATGAGTGGAATGACCAGAGCTCCCCAATATGTCCTCACACCAGTCTGCCTACACTGTTTGATATAGCCACTAGTAATATCTCCCCCATGATTCCTATATCATTCGGATATATTTCTAAATGTATTCTGTTTCTTTAACAGAGGGTTATGGTAACTTAGCCAGGCCAGTAACAGACGAGTTAGTAGTGACACTCACCCATACTGATGATGTCATGGTGTATAATATGAAGAAAGCAGGATTTCTTGGTCCACAGAAGAAGAGACTGGGTGGGGAGAGGGCTGTTGTCGGAAAGTAAGTAGTGAATTCTTCTTTCTCTCAACCTCAATACAGTATTCCTTTACATCTCTTCAAGGGAAAATGGGACCTTTCACAAAGTTCCACTCCACATCTGACCACAGTTGGCGACATCTCCAAGTGATAACCATTATAAATATGAAACATATAATGTTTTTGGTTACATTGCATTGTCAAAGAAATTGGAACTCTTCTGTATGGGGAGGTTAATTTACTCCATACACAGAGGTTTTGGTTGGGCCAGAATGCCAGTCAGAGATTTACTGGTTTCAGTTATGTAGCAAAAATGTTCTCGATTTGGCTCATTATGCATTTCTCGACGTTTACAAACGTAATTTAGAGTGCTAGTTTCATAATTATGAACAAGGACAAAGTGTTCATCACTTCCCGGGCAGTCTGGTCCTACCATAGATCACGTGAGACAGCTATAGTCAATCTGTCACTTCATAAATAGAGAGTTCCACTGTTTTCACGATCTCAAAACTTGAATATTAAATAAATGACCATTGATCAATTTCGTTCATTGTAGACTGGAAGCAGGACTGGGGAAAGCTCTGTTACCAACCAAGAAAGGTTTGGAGATCTTAGATGTCATCAAAGGTATGAACTAGGGGATGATATGCGCTATCATTCGGCTTCAAATTTCAGAATTTCAGTTCCAGGTCCGAACAACAGCAGAAAATATATAATTGGAAACACAGTGAATTTGTTTGATACAAATCTGATCAACAATGTCTGTTTTCATATAATGTATATATAAACATATTGTAATTATAAAAGTACAAATGAATAGACAATAATAATAAACTGTAAAGCAAAGAAAAGCAAGAAAATGCGTTGCCGATTATCATGACATGACATACATACCCCCATTCTGGCTGGTACGGATTCCTGTCCATGATGTTTACAATGGGAATACCTTCCTGGGACCCTGTGACTATTTTAAGGAAACCTATGTATGAAGGTTGATTCTGGTACTTTGAGACATTATCTTTAAAATGAGCTCCTGTACCTCTTGAAAAACGATGGGGGAAAGATCAATAGGGAACCATTTTCTAAGATGGCCGTCATATGAATATCACTTTTCGATCCATTTTAGTATAAATTTACACAGGGTGTCTACTCTGGGTGGTTTCAAATCTATCTAAAGACATTCAGAAATACCTAAAACATTTATCATGACAACTCAAATGGCCTGGAAAAACTAAATGGCCGCCATGGAATACAACTTTCACTTTGGATGTAACTTCCCAAAGAAAACTTTATGGCTTCATACCGTATCATATTGGGGTTATCTTGATGCCATTGGTATACTCGTGGGTGCAAATGATCAAGGAAAATTTCAAAATTGAGTCAACCCCGTTGCTAGGGGTCTTATGAACCTACGTATTTCAAGATCCTCATATGAACAGACGCAATAAAAGAGTGACTGAGATACATCATACTCTGGATAATGACTTTATAGCAAAAATCACATAGAATAAGAATACTGATCAGCGATAAGGATTTGATATTTTTGGAACATTATAACATCACCATTGGAAACTACGACCGATCTCTCTTGTATGAAACTAGGCTTTTTGGCTGAGGGGTCTTGTCGTTGCCATGTACGTCCGTCCGTCCGTCCGTCAACATGTTATTGTCCACTGAATATCTGCAGATCTATGAGGTCGGGCCTGACCAAACTTTGGTGAGAGCTTTCTGAATGTTGAATGATGAAATGATTAGATTTTCAGATGGCTAGGATGATTTCATGATTTTTAATGATTTTTTTTATTATTTATTGATGGTTCAGCTTTTGCACTGTTATCTATGCCCATCAACATGTTCTTGTCCGCTGAATATCTGCAGATCTATCAAGTCGGGCCTGACCAAACTTTGGTGAGAGCTTCCTGAATGTTGACTGATGAAATGATTAGATTTTCCGATAGCTATATGATGATTTCATGATTTTTAAATTTTATTTTATATTATTTATTGATGGCTTAGCTTTTGCACTGTTATCTATGCCCATCGGAACCCTTGCAATTGGTTGCATGGTCCATTCAAGATTATCATTGGATGGACCCCCCAATTCCCATTTATCTGGGAGCTTACATGATGCTACACTTGTTCAAGCTATGCACTACCCTCGGGAGGATTTCCCCAGCCCTGGGACACTAAATGTTATTGGACTTTTTCCTATCCACAGCTTCTCAGCCTTATGTGATATGTATGAGATGCAGTGTAGATTGTTTTTTCACACACACATGCGGAATCACCGGAAGATTTATTCCTTTATAGTAATAACTAACAGGTTGGTGACATCATTTTATTTCAGAAGTACAAGAGGAAATAACCGGTGGGGAGTCCCCGCAGTATCGAACCCCTGTTAGGTTTGAATTTCGCGTCGCCTTAAATGAAGGACAAGATTTTTCTTCAATTTTGCTACATCGATTTATCCGAAAGCTTTTGCACAAACTATATTTTATTTCAGAAGTATAATATGAAATAACTGGCAGGGGAATCCCTGCAGTGTCGAACCCCTGTTAGTTTGAATTTCGCATCACTTTAAATGAAGGACAACATTTTTCTTCAATTTTGCTGTTAAATCATTCTATTCTACATCATATGATTTATCCTAAAACTTTTGCATGTTACTGTACCTGAGAAATTATTTAAAAGGAGTGATTAGGAGAGCCCATTTTTAGCCTGACTCTGGGCAATTTTGAACCA
This sequence comes from Hanleya hanleyi, assembly GCA_036873755.1. NCBI lineage: Eukaryota > Metazoa > Mollusca > Polyplacophora > Lepidopleurida > Hanleyidae > Hanleya > Hanleya hanleyi. The sequence goes on along the minus strand of JAVTVY010051354.1, from coordinate 66,649 downwards.
GTTTGCATACCTGGAGCTTATGTTTTTTGTTTAATGGTGGGCTTGTGTCAATTGTGTTTCTATGCCATTAACTTGTTATCACACTTGTGCAATGCATAAATGGCCACTGATAAAGCTACACTTTCTTGCATGCTGTAATCCCAGCACACCACTCACGTGAAAACAAAGTCTGTTATATACGGTACAGAAATTACACAAACTGTATCCGCAAGGCTGTATCCAGGGATTTTTTGCAGGTTCCGATCCCAACTCCCAGTTCCTTTTCGTAATTCATTATTGAGGGTCCAATTTTTTTTAGTGAATGTCGGCGTAAAGAGCCTGTGATCAATCACAAATCAGAGGTTTATTAACATGAAATTCAATACCCAGCTATGGAATCGAATCCATATTGAGGCTCTCAGAAGCTTTTTCGAGGAGTATTTTCTGCAGAAATTCTTTTAAATTGAACAACAACAACACAACAACGTTTTTTGTTTCATTTGAGTTTGGGCGCCCAGCCCTGGTCCTACCTGACCAATAAAAACAGGCCGAGGGGTCCACGCATCTTTTAGGTACTTGCCTGCAATCCATGTTTAATGTATACTATGAGTCATTCTTAATTTTTTCCTGTATATGGCGAGATTCTGCTGGTGGACGTTTCGTCCCCGAGGCCCGCACCCTGTACAGACCTTTTGGTCTTTGATATATGTTGGCACTTGTGGGAAGTTGATGCTGGGTCGACATCGGGCATTACAGACTAGTCTTTTGTGTTAAATGCCGTCATTTACATCTGACGACGATATAGCTCACCAATCTCCAATGTACGAGTTGTCACAGCGACACAGCTCACAAATTACCAGTATACGAGTTGTCAGAGCATTTCCGTCATAGCTCTCTAGATTTGTATCTAATACCGCTTATGCCGGTGCTAGGGGCCGTGTGGTCATATCATCCAAGTTGCCACATGAACAGGTACAATAAAAGCGTACCTGAGATACAACACATATCACGAATCGTTAGATTCTTGGTATGTGCTTTAGAATAGGTTAACCAGAAGACTATTCTGTGAAGTCATGTGACGCAGTCAGTATGTCGGCACCTCTTCCCACTTCCCTTATATGTGTTGTAATTTTTTCCTGTATATGGCGAGATTCTGCTGGTGGACGTTTCGTCCCCGAGGCCCGCCCCCTGTACAGACCTTTTGGTCTTTGATATATGTTGGCATTTGTGGGAAGTTGATGCTGGGTCGACATCGGGCTTACAGACTAGTCTTTTGTGTTAAATGCCGTCATTTACATCTGACGACGATACAGCTCACCAATCTCCAATGTACGAGTTGTCACAGCGACACAGCTCACAAATTACCAGTATACGAGTTGTCAGAGCATTTCCGTCATAGCTCTCTAGATTTGTATCTAATACCGCTTATGCCGGTGCTAGGGGCCGTGTGGTCATATCATCCAAGTTGCCACATGAACAGGTACAATAAAAGCGTACCTGAGATACAACACATATCACGAATCGTTAGATTCTTGGTATGTGCTTTAGAATAGGTTAACCAGAAGACTATTCTGTGAAGTCATGTGACGCAGTCAGTATGTCGGCACCTCTTCCCACTTCCCTTATATGTGTTGTAATTTTTACCTGTATATGGCGAGATTCTGCTGGTGGACGTTTCGTCCCCGAGGCCCGCCCCCTGTACAGACCTTTTGGTCTTTGATATATGTTGGCATTTGTGGGAAGTTGATGCTGGGTCGACATCGGGCCTTACAGACTAGTCTTTTGTGTTAAATGCCGTCATTTACATCTGACGACGATACAGCTCACCAATCTCCAATGTACGAGTTGTCACAGCGAAACAGCTCACCAATTACCAGTATACGAGTTGTCAGAGCATTTCCATCATAGCTCTCTAGATTTGTATCTAATACCGCTTATGCCGGTGCTAGGGGCCGTGTGGTCATATCATCCAAGTTGCCACATGAACAGGTACAATAAAAGCGTACCTGAGATACAACACATATCACGAATCGTTAGATTCTTGGTATGTGCTTTAGAATAGGTTAACCGGAAGACTATTCTATGAAATAATGTGACGCAGTCAGTATGTCGAAAGCTCTTCCCACTCCCCTTATATGTGTTGTAATTTTTTCCTGTATATGGCGAGATTCTGCTGGTGGACGTTTCGTCCCCGAGACCCGCCCCCTGTACAGACCTTTTGGTCTTTGATATATGTTGGCATTTGTGGGAAGTTGATGCTGGGTCGACATCGGGCCTTACAGACTAGTCTTTTGTGTTAATTGCCGTCATTTACATCTGACGACGATACAGCTCACCAATCTCCAATGTACGAGTTGTCACAGCGAAACAGCTCACCAATTACCAGTATACGAGTTGTCAGAGCATTTCCATCATAGCTCTCTAGATTTGTATCTAATACCGCTTATGCCGGTGCTAGGGCCGTGTGGTCATATCATCCAAGTTGCCACATGAACAGGTACAATAAAAGCGTACCTGAGATACAACACATATCACGAATCGTTAGATTCTTGGTATGTGCTTTAGAATAGGTTAACCAGAAGACTATTCTGTGAAGTCATGTGACGCAGTCAGTATGTCGGCACCTCTTCCCACTTCCCTTATATGTGTTGTAATTTTTTCCTGTATATGGCGAGATTCTGCTGGTGGACGTTTCGTCCCCGAGGCCCGCCCCCTGTACAGACCTTTGGTCTTTGATATATGTTGGCATTTGTGGGAAGTTGATGCTGGGTCGACATCGGGCGTTACAGACTAGTCTTTCGTGTTAATTCCGTCATTTACATCTGACGACGATACAGCTCACCAATCTCCAATGTACGAGTTGTCACAGCGAAACAGCTCACCAATTACCAGTATACGAGTTGTCAGAGCATTTCCACCATAGCTCTCTAGATTTGTATCTAATACCGCTTATGCCGGTGCTAGGGGCCGTGTGGTCATATCATCCATGTTGCCACATGAACAGGTACAATAAAAGCGTACCTGAGATACAACACTGAGATTCTTGGTGTGTGCTTTAGAATAGGTTAACCAGAAGACTATTCTGTGAAGTCATGTGACGCAGTCAGTATGTCGGCACCTCTTCCCACTTCCCTTATATGTGTTGTAATTTATTACTTTCACCAGTTCAATCATGGCACAGGTGTTCGCCAATCTTGAAATATATCTTGGTATAAGCTTGGTTTTAAAAATAAATATATGAGTCAAGTTGAACAGATGGCGAAACAGCGAAGCAGCGAAGCTTAGTACTGTGTACAATTTTGATGTTGGTGAAATACTCAATAGTATTTCGGTTTCTAGGGAAACAGTAGACAGTCACGAAGTTTAATATTCAGATTCGCCATACTCCGTAACCTAAAGTGCTTAGCTGCTGAAATGTAATTGTCAATAGAATTCCGGTTTCTATGGACAAAATTTTTGTTGCAAGGAATGGAATCAACAGAAATATCCGGATGTAAAAATCAAGATAGACATAACTGAACATTTATATGTGCTAGTTTTTTATCTCTGAAAATCGATGAGATATGTGCGTCGGAAATTGTTCAAATTAGATAGGTCGATGACAGTCACTGATTAACGTATCGGATTTTCCCAATGAACCTGGAATCGCCCAACCTTGACAACCATGTTTATCCAAATTTACATTTGTCTTTTATGGGTCTGGAGGAAGAAAAACCTTCATGAAAACGAATAAAATTTGTGCGACCTGTTTGCCGAGATTTCACAATAAGCATCATCATTTTATCGAACCAATTTCTACGTTCCCATTTCGAACCAGCCTTGATATATCTGACCACCTTCAGTGATCGAAATCCGAGTGGTAAATTTCACCTACAAAGGAGAGATGAACTAATCAGAACCTACATGCCGATTAGCGATTTCATTCCTCCTAATATGTTAGTTGTGTTGGCCCAATCTATAGGTCAGCTCTTCTATGGCATATTTCGAAATTCAAATGGTTTAGAGGTCAGTGACTTCTCTTGTCTATTTATAAGTTCTTTGAACATTGTAGGGGCTTGAAATACAATTAGTCCAGTCAATACAGCTAAATTCTCGCCAAACCCACCACTAATTGCAACAGAAACGAAACCTGTTGGAATGTGTTCAGGTTGCTACCCTTGATGATATATCAAAAGTCTTCTAAAGTCTTTGGAGTGGAACAATATTTTTTCCACAGTTTAAGATAGCATATATAATCAAGATTTAGGAAAATTGCGAAGTACAAGAATAGCCATTGCTCTGCCTGTGGTAAAGCTATCAACATAATTCTGCTGTCTATACCTATGTGTATAGGCTCTGTCTATAGATTCAAGCATTGACGCTATATAGACGATCTTCTCGCTGTGGATAATCGCTTTATAATCATATAAATGACGCAATGAAGGATATATATCCACCTTCACTGGATTTGAAGGAAACTACAGATAGCCCTACAGGCACATCATATTTAGATCTATATCTCTATAAAAATGAAGCGGGCATTCTCTCTCGTCGACTTTATGACAAAAGAGATGATTACAATTTCGGCATCGTAAACTATCCCTTTCTGGACAGTAATATTCCAGTGGGACCTGCATATGGCGTATACATATCTCGCCTAGTACCATTTGCTAGATCCTGTGTTAATTGTGACGATTTCAATCAACGTCACAAAACATTGTTGCAGAAACTTATAAAACCGGGCTATTCCTCCAAACGCCTCCAGTCAAAGTTTCTCAAATTTGGCGATACATATCGTACGCTGATAGCAAAATACGAACGTAGCGTACAATATCTATGGCGTTACGTTTCGTAACTTGTGTCTAATTCCGCTTAACCCGGGGCTAGGGGCCGTATGAACCCATGTACTTCAAGATCCTCATGGTGCTCATATGAACAGGCACAATCAAAACGTGACTGAGATACATCATTCTCTAGATAACGACTTTAGAACGATTATTATGGATTAAGAATACTGATCAGCGATACGGATTTTATATTTTTGGAACATCATGATGTCTTGTCGGCATCATTGAAAACTGTTGACCGCTTCTGTCTTGCAGGAAACTAGCCTATGTTTATGCATAGTATGATTGTCTTTTTTTGAATTTGGTGCTAATACTGTTATATGGATATGGAATAGGTCTTTGGATTATGGACGCGGATATTCTTTAATGGACGACGGCTGAATTATGAATGACGGACTAGACGCTTGTATTCCCACATGCATGTGTTTTTTAAGTGATCTAGGGGTTCCTTATGCCATTTTAGAGGGGTACCCTACCCGTAATCCCCTCAGATGACGTGTGTGAACTCAACCTTACATTTTGTATCAGAACATGCCAGGCGTTATGGAGTAACGGAGTGCTTACCTTTGACCAGCCGTTGTGGTGGAAGGCAATGCCAACTGTTGAAGGTGCTCTAGAGGACAGTCCTCTACATTCATTCGTTTTGAGACTCGGTGGGTTTCATACTCAAATGAGCTTTCTGGGTAGCATTGGACACTTGATGTCAGGATCAGGTCTTCAGGATATCCTGGAGGCGATCTTCGCAGGAAACACAGTTTCTCACATAATCTGTGGAAAAGCTGTTGCGCGCGCCATCCGTGGTCACTTTCTTCTTGATTCAGTACTCCACTCGCTTTTGCTAAGCAAAGCAAGTTGTCTTTGTCAAGTGACATCATTCCACTGGAGCTAGAAGTAACGATGATCTGGGTTCCGGTAATGCTATCCTGCAGGAAGTCGAATCTTCTGCTGACTTACAGACCCTACAAAAGCAACTTGAAACGTATTCAGAATCTCTTGAGTCAAAATGCCTCACAGCAAAACTGTGGTTGAACTACATGGAAATGATAAACATCTTGATGGCATTCATACGGTCAGAAAGAACCGGGGATTGGTCGCTCACCCTGAGTACACTGCAAAAGAAGCTACCATACCTGGCAGCATCTGGCCACAACCTTTACACCAAATCCTTGCATGTGTACCTCCAGAAGATGATCAAGTTGGAGGACACCCATCCCAATGTGCACAGGCAGTTCACCCAGGGACTGCATGTCGTCAGAAGGAGTGATAGATTTTGGGCCGGATTGTCCCCAGACCTTGTTATAGAACAGGTGCTCATGAGGAGCCTGAAGACGAGCGGAGGTCTCACAAGAGGGAGGGGTATGACCGAAACCCAGCGACTTGTTTGGTGTCTCTCAAGACCGGCCTGCGCAGAGATGAATACTGCAATGCAGCAGCTGACATTAGTCACATACGAGACGAGTGAACAGCATAAGGACATGCCACAGGCTGTTTCGTCACAAGGGACACAGCTGATTCGGAAAAGCTGATGTCCTTCATTGATTGGAGATCTCCATTTGACACAGATCCCTCACTTCGGGACATAGTCAGTGGCATCGCAGCAGGACCAAAAGTTAACGTTGATCATGCAAAAGATTGGAGAGGCGATTCTTCATGAAATGGTTGGACAACCTGTATTCAAGCATTCTTTCAAGAGGAAAGCACAAGCTATAACTTTTGACCCAAAGACGACAATCAAGATAGGCGAAGACGAAGTCCAGATAGATCCTCTACTTCCATTCCAACGGTTAATCATCTCAGGATCGCAGACAGACACTCTGGCTAATGCTCTCACCTATGAACTTTGTCACTACCCCCCAGCATTGTTCTAAGCAAAGGACAGACTCCTGAAAGCTGTGAAACCACAACTAGCTGACGCTATCTGGTCTGAAGTACCACTAAAACCACCACCGACTCAGGACTTCAAATACATACTTGATAGAGGGGCCCTTCTTCATCGCATTACCTGGTAAGTTGGTGACACATATGCCAATATACTACAGGATTACAACAATTACGTGAACAAGCACTATGGTCAGGCGGTTATCGTGTTTGATGGTTACCAGACAGGACATTGAACAAAGGACAGCACACATCAGCGCCGAGCGGGATGTGAGGGCCGAAAGGTGACGTTCAATCCTTCCATGAAATTGCAACTGAAGAAGGCTGACTTTTTTCCAACCAAGAGAACAAGCAAAGGTTCCTTGACGTTTTGGGGGATAATCTAGCTACAAATGGATGTGATATAGCCCATGCTGCAGGGGATGCTGATGTAATGATTGTGCAAGCAGCAGTGAAAGTCTCCGAAACCTGTGAAGCAGTACTAGTGGGTGATGACACAGACCTGCTTGTTCTCCTTATACATCTGGCTGATGGAAACAAGCACAATATCTACCCTCAGGTGTATAGGGATTAATTCGATAAGAAAAGTACTCGGAGAATGCATCTGTGAGAATATACTTTTTGTGCATGCCTTCCTGGGGTGTGATACCACATCCAGGTTGTTTGGAATCGGAAAGTCAGCTGGCTTGGAACTGTTAAAAGAAAACGAAACATTCCGTGAACAAGCCAAAGTTTTCAGAAATGTCAAGTCGTCCAAGGATCTTGTTATTGAAGCTGAAGAAAAAGCCATGACCATCGTACAAATGCGCAAGCCGCACGACCAGCTTAATACCATGAGACACCAGCGCTACCAGGAACTTGTCACCTCTAGCAAAACGGCTGTCCACCCCAAACTGTTACCCCCGACATCTGCAGCAACGAAATACCACAGCCTCAGAGTCTTCCATCAGGTCCAAGAGTGGCAGGATAATACGTTGCAGACTGTAAGATTGGGGTTGGAAGATATCGGAAGGAAGACTAAAACAAGTGATCTCGGACCTTGACCCTGCCCCCCAATCACTTCTCCAGCTTGTGCGATGTACCTGCCAGACAGGTTGTGGGACATTACGCTGTGGGTGCCGCCGAAGTGTGCCGCCACAGGAATGTACAACTGCTTGTTCTGGATGCCGAGGCATTTGTCAAAACATGACAAATAATAACTTGGACGATAAGGAGGGCAGTGGAAGTGAAATGTGATTTCACGAGCATGTTGCAGTTTCTCCCTGTGCTTCGATACTGTGAACTTCCGTGTTCGGTTGGTGTACTTACGATGAAGCTCGAACTTTTAAAACCAAGAAACATTGGTAGAGACACCACGTTTGTTGGAGTACGATGAATGGCTGAGAAGTTATGTACATTTGTTATTCTGAGTTGTTACGCAACATGATTGGGGTAGGGGTACCCCTATATATGGCCTAAGGAACCATGCAGCAGCCCTTTAAATACTTCCAATTGAAAGACAGACCCAAGAAATATAGGTAAAGACGCCAAGTTTGCTGGGAAATGATGAATGGCTAAGAAGTTATGTACATTTGTGATTCACAGTGGTGAAGCAACGGGATTGGGGTAGGGGAACCCCCATATATGGCATAAGTAATCACCCAACATCCCTTTGAATACTTTTCTATTGAAGATCTTCCTTGTAAACCAAGAAAAATGTGTTGTTTTGGCTCTTTATCTTGAAAATTTACCAAGTTATGTCCATTTGAATATTCGACAGTTTAATGGAAGATGAAAACTAACCACCTTTCACCCACGAAATTCACCATGTTCCACTCCAAATACTTTTAGTATGTTATAAAGTAGACCTATCTCAGACAGATACAAGTGGTATCATTTCATTTCTGTTGCAATTAGTGGTGGGTCCTGCTGTATATTGACTGGACTAAATGTATCAAGGGAAGTTCGAAGTGGGAACATAGAAATTGACTTGATAAAAGGAAGATGAAGTCAATCACGACAATTCTGCCTATTCAATTTGAAATTGATTCGCATTTCGTTCACGGATATTTTACATTCTCTCTGCGAAACAGTCTTTTGATATTCCACGTCGGCCGACAACAACTAGACCATTCGGCGGAAGCAATCCTTCGATCTTTCTAAAGAAGAAAGTTTACCACGAGCCATGTCTAGACAGGATGCCTTATTTGAATACTGTTTCACTATATTGTTTACTATCTCGATGCACGTGCACGTGTGTGTAATATAATATACCGTGATATTATATCTGAGTTTACTGAGATTGATTATCCAAAACATTTTGTGTGGAGAAAGAGGTTCAAATATCATACATTGCTTATTTTATAATAAAAAATCCATGACTTGCATACGTTCCAAAGTGGAGCTCTCCGTATCCTAGCTGTTCTATCCATATTTCTGGAGCTATTATTTTTTTTACAAAACCAGACATTTATAGCGTACATAATGTAGTTATAGGTTCGTATGCACCCCCCCCTAAACTAAATTCCAAAATGATTTTTAGCACCCCTAGGACATCTACTTTGAAAAAATTGATGTTGCCAGTGGGGAAAAATGTGCCACGGTATCCTAATTAGCATATTTCCAAGATGGCTGCCATCTGCATCCTTTAAAACACTAAGTGTCTTATGTCAGTAAATAATGAGTCGATTTTTATGAACTTGATGTCGCTATTATGGTTTTCTGAGGTGCAGAATTGATTTCCAAAGTTTTTAAAACGATTGAAGGTCAAGGTCACATGAATCAGGGGAAGGTCAAGGTCATTTTGCTAGAAAACGCTTTATTTCCATTTTTCGAATGCACTATTTTTGACCCAGCTTTCATAGATATGAAGAGAGAAGCTACATATATGTATACATATATATATTATATATATATTGCTCATTATCTTATTATCTCAGCCCACGAGACAATTTGAGGTCAACATCAACGGACACTTAGCGCATTGATCTGAGTACATGTAATTAACATTTGGGGTTAGAGTAACTCCTGAACAAGACAGCAGCAATTCTAAAAATCATCGTCAGTACCCTCGAGAAAATCATCATCATCTATCTCCATTGTCTCTTCTGGATGTGGCTCAGCATCTTCGCTCTCTTGCTGATCCTCAGCAGTTTCAGGGTCATCAGTGTCCAACAGGTCAATGAGTGATGGGGGCAAGATAGGCCCAATTGACCACACAGGCTCGAGCACCCCCTTCGCAGTTTTCAGCCATCCTTGACACTCGTCATATGGTTTGGGGCGTTCAAAAATAGGTTCAGCAGCACGCCTGTAGTAGGCTGCACGATGGTTGACTCGCTGAAGATGAGGGATGAGCGAATCCTGGCAGGGATGCAGGCGAATCATGTCAACCTTCGACTTCGAGTTGAGCACGTCGTCTTCTTCAATCTCCTTCTTCAGCAGCTTGCTTCTCACCACGTTGGCATACGTTTCACGGGCTTGACCATACATGGCGTAGGTGAAAGCCTCCAACTGTTCCTGCATTTCTGGAGTCACCGTCCACGCCACACCGAGCTGCCTGTAACATAGTACATGATATAATCACTACTTCAAGTAATTTGAACCTACACTTCTATGTGAACATGCAATTGTTAGTATGAAAATGTAATTTACATGAACGCCTTGTGGAACTTGGGGTTCTTCTGAAGACTCTTCAGTGGTGTCACCTTGCTCTTGTTCCCCCGAAAACACATGGAAGCCAAGGAGGGTGGAACACCATTCCTTGCCCAGTTCACGTGCCAGCTCGCTGATGTTGATGAGTTGTCGGTGTTTGCCCGGGCCGGTGTCAAGGTAGACAGTGAGGGCGAGTTCGTGTGTATGGAGAAGGATGAAAAAGATGTCTGAGTCGGGTGTACACATGACCGTTGATTTGAAGCCGAGCTTCTCGGCGTAGTGGAGATAGATGACAATGCGAGTATCGGTCTCCTCCTGGTCTGATCGCAGAGAGTGGATCTCCGTCACTTCGGCCTGGTATGAAGAAGAGCACTCTGTATATGTAGAGGAAAGTTTAATATCAAAGGACCTCGTGGTACTGAGGTTGTAGATCATCTTACCTCTTCATTTGATGAGACTACATTGTAGCTGATGAGCCTTCCCCTCCATAATGAGAGCAGCTGTCTGACACTTCCCCAGCCGTGACACAGCCTTACTGCTTCCCCAGACCTTCATCAGAAGCTGGCAGAGCTGCACCTTGTTCATGTCGTTGGCCAGGAAAAGCTTGAAGTCCTGGGGCTTCCGCGTGACTGGACCTTCCTCGAAGAACTTCTCACCAACATCACGTCTGAGCCTTTCCTCTGCCTTGATTAAGTCAGCCTGTTAGGAGTCGGTAGAGAAGATGAAGTTCTTCTTGGCCACCATTTGGTCTAAGATCTGGAGGCAGATATCACCAAATGTCGGGGGTAAGTTGGGCAGGGCGTGGAACAGCGCATTTCCGTCTTGGTTGAAGAAGGCGTCCTTGATGCATTACATAATTGATGATAGAACAGAAGAGGTACCCTACCCCAAGGACGCCTTCTTCATCCAAGACGGAAATGCGCTGTTCCACGCCCTGACCAACTTACCCCCGACATTTGGTGATATCTGCCACCAGATCTTAGACCAAATGGTGGCCAAGAAGAACTTCATCTTCTCTACCGACTCCTAACAGGCTGGCTCAATCCAAGCACAGGAAAGGCTCACACGTGGCGTTGGTGAGAAGTTCCTCGCGGAAGGTCCCGCCACGCGGAATCCCCAGGACGACGATACAGCTCACCAATCTCTAATGTACGAGTTGTCACAGCGAAACAGCTCACCAATTACCAGTATACGAGTTGTCAGAGCATTTCCATCATAGCTCTCTAGATTTGTATCTAATACCGCTTATGCCGGTGCTAGGGGCCGTGTGGTCATATCATCCAAGTTGCCACATGAACAGGTACAATAAAAGCGTACCTGAGATACAACACATATCACGAATCGTTAGATTCTTGGTATGTGCTTTAGAATAGGTTAACCAGAAGACTATTCTGTGAAGTCATGTGACGCAGTCAGTCTGTCGGCATCTCTTCCCACTTCACTTATATGTGTTGTAATTCAAGCTTTTCCTGGCCACGAGATGAACAAGGTGCAGCTCTGCCAGCTTCTGCTGAAGGTCTGGGGAAGCAGTAAGGCTGTGTCATGGCTGGAGAAGTGTCAGACAGCTGCTCTCATTGTGGAGTGGAAGGCTCATCAGCTAGTCTCATCAAATGAAGAGGTAAGATGATCTACAACCTTAATACCACGAGGTCCTTTGATATTAAACTTTCCTCTACATATACAGAGTGCTCTTCTTCATTCCAGGTCGAGGTGACGGAGATCCACTCTCTGCGATCAGACCAGAAGGAGGCCGATACTCGCATTGTCATCTATCTCCACTACGCTGAGAAGCTCGGCTTCAAATCAGCGGTCGTGCGTACACCCTACTCGGACGTCTTTTTCATCCTCCTCCTTCATAGACACGAACTAGCCCTCACTGTCTAGCTTGACACCGGCACGGGCAAACACCAACAACTCATCAACATCAGCGAGCTGGCACGTGAACTGGGCAAGGATTGGTGTTCCACCCTCCTTGGCTTCCATGAGTGTTCGGGGGAAGACTGTACCAGTGCCTTTAAGGGCAAGGGCAAGGTGACGCCGCTGAAGAAGCTTCAGAAGAACCCCAAGTTCCACAAGGCATTCATGTAAATTACATTTTCATACTAACAATTGCATATTCACATGGAAGTGTTGGTTCAAATTACTTGAAGTAGTGATTCTATCATGTACTCTGTTACAGGCAGCTCGGTGTGGCGTGGACGGTGGCTCCAGAAATGCAGGAGCAGTTGGAGGCTTTCACTTGCGCCATGTATGGTCAAGCCCGTGAAAATTGTCAACGTGGTGAGAAGCAAGCTGCTGAAGAAGATGGTTGGAGAGGACGACACGCTCAACTCGAAGTCGAAGGTTGATATGTTTCGGCTGCCTCCCTGCCAGGATTCGCTCATCCGTCATGTTCAGCGAGTCAACCATCGTGCAGCCTGCAACAGGCGTTCTGCTGAACCTATTTTTGAATGCCACAAACCATATGACGAGTGTCAAGGATGGCTGAAAACAGCGAAGGGGGTGCTCGAGCCTGTGTGGTCAATTGGGCCTATCTTGCCCCCATCACTCATTGACCTGTTGGACACTGATGACCCTGAAACTGAAAAGGATCAGCTAGAAAGCGAAGATGCTGAGCCACATCCAGAAGAGACAATGGAGATAGATGATGATGATTTTCTCGAGGGTACTGACGATGATTTTTAGAATTGCTGCTCTCTTGGGCAGGAGTTACTCTAACCGCAAATGTTAATTACATGCACGCAGATCAATGCGCTGAGTATCCATTGGTGTTGACCTCAAGTTGTCTTGTGGGCTGGGATAATAGGAAAATGAGCAATATATATATAATATATATATGTATACATATATGTAGCTTCTCTCTCCATATCTATGAAAGCTGGGTCAAAAATAGTGCATTCGAAAAATGGAAATAAAGCGTTTTCTAGCAAAATGACCTTGACCGTCGCCTGAATCATGTGACCTTGACCTTCAATCATTTTAAAAACTTTGGCAATCAATTCTGCACCTCCGAAAACCATAATAGCAACATCACGGTCATCAAAATCGACTCATTATTTACTGACATATGACACTTAGTGTTTTAATGGATGGGGATGGCAGCCATCTTGGAAATATGCTAATTAGCATACCGTGGGACATTTTTTCCCGCTGGCAACATCAAATTTTTCCAAGTAGATGTCCTAGGGGTGCTAAAAATCATTTTGGAATTTAGTTTTAATGGGGGTGCATGAGAACCTATATTTCCTGCTAAACTAATGCAACAACCCGTTAATATCATACTTTTCCGGTGAATCGTTTACTCCGCGAATCAACTCGATTTAATACTAGGATTAAAACGATTTAAACCGCGTCTAAATTTATACAATTAAAGATCAGGTAAAGTACGCCTATATGCAAATATTTTCAAATGATAAACTTTCAAAAGCCAGTTCCTTTACATTTTCACCTTGTCGTTCACTTTCTCATTCACCAATTCTCTTAGCACTAGAAAATCCCTGTATTAGCGAAGCTGTGGACAATATTTACCCCCTTCACTGGATTTGAAGGACACCACTTATGAACCCAGATGGAACATCATTTATCATATACCTATGCGTGCTAGGATAGTGATACACACTCGCGTTTTCCATTTCTGTATCACCACAGTCGGTATGTTGTATCGCCCCACTCGCTTACCGGAACTACTTTCGCCGGTGACCTTGGCAACGTCACATTCTTTTTATTCCAATACTCAAAATCAAATATAGGCTTGTTACCCTGTACTCGAAATTATTTCTTGATGGCGAATACAAATGAACGAATGACAAACTCTGTGGCTCTACTGCTTGACCACGTTTTCAGTGACAAGAACTGTACGAAAGCATCAACACATGGCTACTCTGGCTCGTAATGTTGTTTAGTCTATATGTTGTAAGTCTGTTAACGTTGAAAATAAACACGCCGGTCAATCCCGCCCCCCTCGGTTCGTCTTCGGTGAAGTGATAACCGGTGTTGCAAATCTCCATTTTCGGGCCGCCTTGATGGGGACTGCACGCTCCCCGTCTGGCCATGGATTATCAGTGCAATTGCCCGTGCAAGCTCTGCTTGACTACTGCTTCATAGAAAACATTTGAATTCCAGTGTCAGACAGTCGATCCACAGTTATAAAATTGACAGCAATTCAATCACGTGTTTTCTTATTCAAATCAAACGTCATTTGAAAAATTATGTTTGATTCGATAAATCCAAGAGAAACTGTAAAATCCAATCATGATCGTATACCCGTAGTATTTTTTATTTATTTTTCTTTAATTCGATTTAGATGTAATACGGCTGTAAAACATTATGCAACTGACAGCGTGGACAGGGCACAGTAATTTTTCTGGGCAAACCGTAAATCCCACCCATTTCGTTCCTCCAAAAAGTCTCGTCTCGCTAAACCACTAATGAACTTTCCTTGCCGTGAATTTCAACAACTGCATCTTAGCTATCGGACATGCGTCCATCTATAAACGTACCTTTGACACTGACCAACTGACTGTAAAATGTAATTCCTGAATCAAGAATCGTCTGTGACACTGTCGGATTCGCGTTGCTTGTCATTATTTGAATTTCTCGGTTGGAGAAATTTCCGTACGCCTGCATAGATCCATCGTGTTTCGCAGTTCCAAAGACAGTTTGTTGAACAACACATCAAACAGTATATATGTACGTTTCAAGTTCACCATTTCTGCAATCCTCGATGTCAAATATTGCGGGAGGTAATGTACCTGACTGTCTTTCTTCTCTCTTTCTCGTTTTGTTTATCCTGACCTAGTTTGTTTCATCGAGGCTTGCAAGTTTATTTTTGGCCCAGTGCCACGTGCGCGGATTTATTCAATTAGGTCAAATGAGCCTTACCACGTCACATACACAATCAATGCGTGTCATAACACATAGTTCGAAATTCAAACGCCCTATTAGGTGAATAAAAACATCCTAAGAGTTCGGTATATGATAAATATATCATCATGACACTGTGTTGTTCCCGCACTTTGTATCAGCTCTCGTTCTCGGAGTCTGATCGCCGCATCGACCTCGACCTGCGGTCTCGGTCGATACGGCGATCAGACTCCGAGAACTCAAGCTGATACAAAGTGCGGGAACAACACAGTGTCATGATAATATATATATATATATGGACCTATAACTTTAAATGAATGATCAGGGCTTTCTCTCACGTCGACTCTACGACAAGAGAGACGATTACAATTTTGGCATAGTTAACTACCCAATTCTGGATAGCAATATTTCAGAAGGACCTGCATACGCCGTATACATATAATTTGTCAAACCAGGGTTATAATTGCACTGAACTTGAGGCCAGGGGCCGTTTGAATACCATGTGTTTTATATCTCTATGACCTCCAAATGAACAGGCACAATCAAAGCGTGAGTGAGATGCTTATTCTGGAAACGACATGCAAATTCATTTGGATAAAGAATAGTGATCAGTTATTAGGATTTTATACATAGAACATCATCATGTCTGATTGACATCATTGAAGACTGGTGGCCGCTTCCTTCTTGTAGGAAACCATCTTGAGTTCATAGCTCATAATTTCCCAACAGATGACTTGATAGAGCTATTACATCATCGCTCTGAAATATTTGTATCTAATACCGCTCAAACCGGTGCTAGGGGCCGTGTGATCAAGATATCTACACGAACAGCTACAATGAAAGCGTGGTTGGCATACAAATCATCACCGAGATCACTTTTGGTTCTTGTGATGATTTTAGAAATATGCAGTGAGTACATTTGTCTGCGATGCTATATTACTTTTTGTCAGTACACCGGCATTGGCCCCGTGTACACAGTTTCACCCAGAACTAAACCTATATTTGGATACGGGAGAAACTTATACTGAAAAGAGCGTAGTGAAGCAAACAACCCGAGCTTCGGACGGGATCTACAAACCGAAGAATTCTTTCCAAAGAGCCCCAAACCGCGAAATATTTATTTTCTTTTGTAGACGTAGAAGCGAGAGGGAATTTTCTGGGGTAAATGCCACACATGATTTTCTTTCTCTTTTTACTTTCTTTTCATTCTTTTCTCGGAAGTCTAGTCCAAATATCTGCAACGTACCATTGTATCTTGGAGAAGTATTATCCCATGAAAGCATGAGTTTATATGTTTCGAGGCAATAAAAAGTAAACAAATTCGACGGGAAAACATAGAAAGCGTACATTTCTGATGACCATTTTGGGCGTACCAAGATATTTCGCTTCTAAGACTGAGAGAATTGACCGAAAATTTGTCCAATATGATGCACTATCATATCAAAAAGTTTCAACTGTCAGGCTTGGTTCAGGTTGGGGGTATAGTGTAAAATACAGTAAGAGGGTCCTTTCACTCGACAGGGTTAAAGTTGTCAGTTCTACCCGAATTCAAGAGCGCCAACAAGTTTTTGTTTCTCGTCGTACATAAAGAATACACGCGTTCAAAATTAAAATAATGTGATGGTATACGGAAGCGGCAAAGATAGAAGAGGTCAACAGTTTTCACTAAGTAACTTCATGTTTCAGATCGTCATGCAACAATCAACAGGCACAATCGAGGTGTGACAGAGATACATGGATGTTCCATTTCTTGGATCGATTGTCGGGAATCACGCATATAAAAGGTTAGGAGGGATGTTATCAGTTTATTTGGATTGTGAACGGGTTGTTGGAAAACGGTCTTGTAAGTTCATTCGTCAAGTTTTGGATGAACATAAAGTCGAACTTGACAACTGGATTTTCAGACATTTTCGAACAATGGCATAATTGAAAAATCCCTGTATCACGAAATTTGATAGACCTTATAATAATAAATGTATCTCCACTAGCTTAGGTCGTTTTCCGCTTGATTGGAACCAACGCGAAAGTAAAGTATCGGGGGCCAATGACTCATTTCACATGGTGGAAAGTTATAAATAAGTATGAAATATGGTCGATATAGTTTCTTCATGATGTTAATATAGTGCTAAAGCAGTGTGTACGATATCATACTTCAAAGGTAATATATGTTTAATTCCCAGTCATTGATCTCCCTAACGAATGCTTTATTGATGTAGGCGAACAATCTGATTCAATCGGAGACAAATAATGTGATGCCAAGTAACCTTGCTATGTTACCACAGCCTAAGAAATCCAGATTAAAAATAACGTAAAACGTGACTGTCAAGTTCTGCCTAGAATGCGGTGTGGATGTATCCAAAGCCGTAATGGAATTCCCTGCATATCGGGTTCAACAGTCTGTGGTGAATAATTTGCCACAAGGTGCACCTTTAACGTTTATTGCACTCGTACCATTTCCTAGAACAACCCGGTTGGCGATTAAGACTACAGACCTTCGCAGATATAGGCCGTGTTCTAAAGAAGTTCTATCACAGGTAATCTATTCTGGACACGAAATGATTGAGGCAATAACCATCTATTTGGCGGTACATTTTCCAGATGGGAATTTCATGGTGTGTGATGCTTTGGTTTGATAGGGTAGTTTGACCCTCCTTCTCATTTAATGGACCCTTACAGATTACAACGCATATAAGGGAAGTGGGAAGAGATGCCGACATACTGACAGAGCCACATGACTTCACAGTATAGTCTTCTTTTTATCCTATTCTAAAGCACATACCAAGAATCTAACAATTCGTGATATGTGTTTTATCTGGGGTACGCTTTTATTGTACCTGTTCATTTGGCAACTTGGATGACATGACCTCACAGCCCCTAGCACCAGCATAAGCGGTATTAGATACAAATCTAGAGAGCTATGATGGAAATTCTCTGACAACTCGTACACTGGGGATTGGTGAGCTGTATCGTCGTCAGAAACTCTACATGTTTGTTCGGATTTTCTTTCAATTTTCAGAATTTTCAGGACAAGGGCATCACTATTTTCTATTTAATACATCACGAGAGACTCACATTACAAGAGAACAGGATTTTCGGTCATATATTGAAGCCAGTTTTTCTTAGAGCAGTCAAATTTCGCACATCATCTGAATATTGTTTGTGCGTTATTATTCTGAAATTCCCTGAAAATCCAACCAATGATTGAGTCAAATTCACCAAAACGAATTTCGCCCTGAAAATTTTGCATGTTAAATTTTGACGTTATAGCGGCCAATCTCAATGTTACAACATTGCAAGCCCAAGGTCATTGTGCTTTGAAAATACCATGCTAGGTACTGGAGATTTTTCTTGATTCTAAATAGATTTCTTTGAAATTTCAGAATAAAAATGCACAAATTACATACAGATTCTGTGCGGAATTTCAATGCTCTGACAAAAATTGACTCTGATATATTGGCGAAAATCCCGTTCCCTCGTAATGGGAGAGATAGTAGTAGTCACCGGTTACCGATATACCCAGCTAATAAAGCTATGCCAGTGTTTACATTGATTATGCATCAACGTCTTCATTACAATAATGCCCCATAAAAATGTTTCACATTACCCACCTCGCCGATATCAATAATTTTTTTGTTCCATACTAAAACAGTGCGTGTTGCCGAAAGTTTATAGTGGCATGACCGTTGAATATATGAAGTGAGTAGTCGGTTTTATGAATGGCACATCAATACACTGCCAAGGCTACTGGTGATTTGACCAAGGTGAAAAAGTTGAAATCCATCTGCACTAGCTGAGGTCGTTCTTCGTTTTTCGCTTGGTTAGATCCAACGCTGAAGTAAAGTACCGGGATCAATGTCTCATTTTACATGGTGGACAGTTATAAATAAGTATGGAATATGGCCGATATAATTTCGTCAATATAGTGCTGAGGCAGTGTGCACGATCTCATACTTCAAAGTTAATATATTTTTAATTCCTAGTCATTGATCTCCGTAATGAATGATTGATGTAGGCGTTTCTTCTGATTCAACCAGGGGCAAATAATGTGATGCTGACTAACTTTGCTATGTTACCACAGTCTAAGGAATCCAAATTAAAAATAACGTAAAATAGGCAAGCCATTGTGACAATTTGGCTCTTTCATTATTTTCACATACGAATTAGTGAAATGAAACTGTATGTTACGGTGTATGAGACGGAAATTGAAACAGCCATCCGGTTGCCATGGATACGCCAGCGTCTAAAGATTATTGATTGCAGTAATCATCCACGTCCGTTCAATATCTGCCCTAGGATTGTAATGTCAATGTGTAACATTTGTAGAAAATCCATTTGGTCGTGGGCTAAATCGCCTGGATCCTGTTTTACTTCCGGCTCGTTTTTCTGTATTCCAAATGGATCGACATATGGTTCGGGTAATTAATCATATCGATCATCTGTGTTTTTTTCGTGGAACTATATAACGACTTTCACAACGACCATTTCACCAGTTTGCTACGGAGACTCGAGCTGTATAGCCACTGGGTGATCCTGTTATAGTTCTTCAAACCGTGCTTAAATCCATTTAAGAATGAATCGCCTTAACCCCGGGACATTGACAGAAATCATTACCCATGCTGTGGATAATAGCAGTCGTGTAGAGCAAGAAGGTAGAGTTTTCGAGAACATTATTCCAGGATATAAGCTAACCAATCCACCGATATCTAGTATTCAGCTCAGTTTGTTTTCTCTCGATCCTGTTACGAGAGAGTCTCTTTCAAGACCATACACCACATCGTATATACGCGACGAGATAATTCTGAAGGGAAAGAAACGCATGTTGACAAGAGAGCACAACAAGGAAGTTTACTGCCAGCAACTTATGTGGGCGAAGTATAAAAACAGGCTGACATCTTATGAAAGGCTTCAGAGGTCATCAAAACGTTTCGACCAGATATCTTCGTTATATATATCCAAGCAAAATGACGCTGATCAAATGTCGGGCTTGATTCCAGAACTGAGAAAGATTCTAAACATTAAGCCACGTGGTTCCTTTCGAACAGGCTTCAGAAGTCTTGCCAGTGGAAAAATTGGCTCGATTACAGTTCACGGCGAAGCGTTGAATCGAGTGACGTATAATCGTTTAGATCCAGTTTTGAACGCAGAAGAGCGATGTCGTGGACAGACACCAGGTAGCGCAAGAGTACGCCCCCGGTCAAAAACCCTGCCTGATATAAAAGGGAGCCAGGGACAGTATTAGTTCGTATTCACAACACGATCAGTGAATGATCGCGAAGTGTCTCGACAGGCTATGGCAACTAGCACAAGTGAAGTGGATCAATCAGAAGGACGTACTCCGCTTCCTATATCTACCGGTCAAACTATGGGTAACTTCTTTAAACCGCAAAGACAATCTGTGCCAGCACATGGCATCCTTCACGACAGACGATACCACAAACGGACCAGACCTGTTCCGTTCAGACTGGAGAAAAGAGAGGAAACAAACGGCTCTCAAAACACTTCACATATGCTGTCAGACGAGGGTGATGAACGATTTTTCAACGGTGACTTTCAGATGAGGCCGAGATCCAAAACTCTTCCAGAGAGTTACTACAACAACAAACTGAGGTTACCTCAAATAAAAGTAGAGGATTTTTCCGAAGAGCAGAATGTGGTTTCTCAGGAACTTCCTGACAAAAGTGAAGGATCGTTCTTCGGAAATTCATCACCCTCTCGAAGGCGGGCGAACACTTGTCCAGAAGACCTTTTCCGGAGGAGGCGTAAAGTGAGACCTGCAACACCACCACCTACATGTGTGATGCACAGGAACGAAAAGTCGCCTGGTAAGAACATATTTAAATTTCCTCGGCAAAAATTAACCCAATTAGACGAGGATCGAAAAGAAGAGCCAGACATTCCTATTGAAAGAGAGAAGATGTTAAAACGCACTAAGGAATGTGGAGATAGAATAAGACTAGATAGAACTACAAATTGTTTACTCTCTCGAAGATCAAAACCGAACAGTAACGGATATTCAATGTCAAATGACATATTTGTGGCGAAAATTAGTTCAACAACATCAACAACTGAGAAACGCAAAACGGAGAAATACTGGTCTCAAAATTCGAGTATACCAAATGAATCTGGAACCGTGCCACCAATTACACGAGCACATACAATTTCAGCGAGTGACTTGCCACTTGTCCCGGCAAAGTGTGTAAATATGCGAACGCAGATTACGTCTTGACAGTGTATGAATATGTGTGTCTGTTTTATTTTACAACACACGCAGAAGTGTAAATATACCCCGAATACGGTCATTGAAGTGACGTGGAGATATATCAGGATGCGAGCCTAAAACATTAGTGGCGATTTAACAGTTTGCTTTTGTGCCGTGGGTCGAAAAATTGGGCCAGATGCTATCGTCAAATAAACGATTTCCCAGGTGATATACAAGAATAATTGTAATTTTGGTCCTGCTGTTTACATGTGGGAGAAATGAAGTATACTATTGACACAATAAACTGTCCTACAAATTTTTACTTGTGACTCAAGGATTATTTCAGTACGGTCTGACATAGACATGTTGCGGTTCTGTTGCCCGCGCTGAGGTGACGATTGCTCTGTGGTATTGCTTTGTTTGACATCGTTATGATTCATTGCAGCAGTATATGCATAATTGCGTCAATTCCCAGCTTAGTTCCTGACAATTCCTTGCGATTACCAAATATTGATTCCTGTGTGTGATGATGGGCTAGTAATGAAGAAACTGTTCATTGATGGTCAGTTCTACGGTTACACTACTCCAACACTTTGAGAAATAACATGGACAAAATTAATAACAGACGGAATACGCAAACAATTATACGAAATGTCAGGGTTATTTATTTATCATCGTGTAAATGACCACACATTGGATTGTTACATTTAGTCATTTATTTAAGATTATCACCTCAAACTCTTTAAGAATTTGCATAAAAGCCTAAACGTTGCATCGTTTCATAATGTTACCTGCCATATCAATCATATCATCGCTGGTGCATGTGTGAAAGTTTGTCAGTTACTTGCCGATGGGCGGCGGTTCTCTCCGGGTACTCCGGCTTCCTCCACCATCCAAACTGACTGTCACCATATGAGTGAAACAAACTTGAGTGTGACATTAAACCAAATCCCCCCCTCCTCATATCATCGCACATGAAACGTTTCAAATAGGATAGCAGGATTACTCACAGATTCAGTTATATGCCAACAACCTGTGTGTGGTGATTTCGATTGGACGGAGTTGTTCCTGGTACATAGGAAAGGGTTTATGCTACACACAATGCACTTGAACATTGCAGGTAAAGGGCAATTGCCTCCAGGGAATATAGATATCTCATTATTTCATTAGTACACGCATTATGAGAGAATGATACGTGGTTCTGGTTCATTAATTATCCAATCTATCCGTGAGCAAAAAATGAACTGTGTGAGGCGAAGTACTTCATATTTCTGGAGTGTGAGTTACAAAATTAGTCCAGATTGGACAATGCAATTCGTTTACACATCGCCCATTAACATTCATTTAGTTTGTCGGTAGCGCTGGTTTAGCCACCTACAGAAACGATAACAGTCAAATGTCTACACGCCACTATATACACGCAACTGATTATACCGTTGATGGCATATGGCGTGTGCAATGTCAAGCTCGTTCAATTCTTGTTAATGTTTGCTAGATATCAACCATGCAGTGCCCGTTCAATGACGTCGATACAGGTAAACAATTACATCATCAAGCCATCTGTCTTGTTTCTTTAATATCACCTTGACAGCTCTTGGGAGAACAAAACAAGTTTGACAAGTAGGCTAATGTGAACAAATAAAATAAATTATTGATTCTGTAGATTGTGATTGAATACTATTTTTTTGCGCACTGCTACTTCTGGAGTGTTATATTGCTTGCTAAAGTCTGTCCATTTTAATTAGTCGTCTACTTTGAAGTTTATCAAAAATCAATAGTTAATCCTGTAACAATTTTCTTTTTTTCAGCGTGTATAACAAACTGAACTCTACAAAATGACTAACATTTCTCTGTGATATCGATAATATATCACGCTTGATCTAACTTTTTAATTCTCTCCATATAAAACGCCAGTACAGTTGTTTATGTACCGGGCCTCAATTACATAGCGAGACGTAATAATGTATTCATGCTCACTGGCACAAAGGTCATTGATGCCGAATACAGTAATAACAGGCCTTCCGTGGGAGTGTCGCTTATATCCCATGCCCAGTGAAATGGTAAAATGATAAACCGCGCACACCTCTATGACCATACACGGAATTGCTGACCTTTGTACTAGACAACACGAATACATTATGACGTCTCCCTATGTAATTGAGCCCCGGTACGCGAAACAACTGTGCTGGAGTTTTATATGGAGAGAATTACAAAGTTATTTCAAGCGTGATATATCATCGATATCACAGAGAAATGGTAGTCATTTTGTAGAGTTCAGTTTGCTCTACACGATGCAAAAAAGAAAATTTGTGCGGAGTTAACTGCTGATTATTGACAAGCTCCAAAGTAGACGACTAATTAAAATGGACAGACTATAGTAACGCACACGCATGATGTGTTACTGGCTTGGTGTGCATATTGGTGATTCGAATGAGATACATGCTGGTGTTTCGAATGAGATACATGTAGATGCAATAAATTTTCATTTTATATAAGGCGACTCTGACGAAATATGTATTCATAATGTTGTGCAACCACAAATGCAGTATCTTATATGAATATCAAGTCTTCGACCGAGCGTTCGAATTAAATTACGAAAACGAACTCCAATTCAGGCGTTGTGGGGTGATTGATTCCCATTTCGGTTCAGCCATCAAATTATCTACCTGAGCTTAGACAATCTCTGACATTGGTTATTTATAAACTAAGTCTAATAAAATCATCTTCAGAATAATCGGATATGAATAAACCCTTATTGGATTTTACCAACCATATTGTATATTTCTATTGAGATAGATTGTATTCACTCAGTCGGGTGTCACTTTAACATTTCAGCGCTGTTTGTCCTGATTCTATTAATATTAGCTGAATGTTTGTTATCAGCAGGATTGATATGAATCATACTATACTCTGTCATTTTCTACTCGATATACCAGATATTTCATGAAAACAATTTATTTGACATTGAAGGAAATTCACAAGGTATAAACTAAAATGAATGGTGTGATAGTTTTTGAGAGAGCATGGCGAAAATAATTTTGAATGATTTCCACTGAAATGTATTCACCTGAAAATCTAGTTCAACTCGACATTAATTATATTTATACAAGATGTTATGATAACGATATGAAAATGGGAAATCCACTGCTGTTAAATCATACATAGCAAGGGCCAGATCCGATATTCAATATTCAGTCGTCGTCCATAAAATGTGTACGAAATAAAAATAATAAAAACAAAAAATGATTTCCTGGTTCCTGTCCCACTTTCTGGTATAATAAGTTCTACTCATAACATACATATTTTATCAGGCAGACTAGATTTTAATAAGGGGAATTAAGGTACAAGTATATTTCCATTATTAGAATTGGAATTCTTTGAATTCTTACCCAATTTCTTGTATAACGTTTGTACTTGATCTTGTCAGCTTATTCGTCAATTCCTAGATGAAGCGGTACCGAACCTAACTACTTAGTTTTCATACCTTTTCCAAGAGTGAAATTCTAAGCTATCACAAAATGAGACGGACATCATAATAATCAAGCACACTGTAGGTATGTGCTGTCAATATCTGCCTATATATTCCACTGTAAAGGAATCCAAAGCTTTGAAGATTTTCTGTGAACATTAGGTGCAACAGTCAATGGTATATTATCACAAACGTAAGCAAGGCTCACGTTTATTGCCCTCGTACCATTTCCTGGAACAACCGGATTGGCCATTAAGACTACAAACCTTCTCGGAAATAGATCGTGTTCTAAACTACAAACTCGTTGAAAGCTAACATATGTTGGAAACGATACGATTCAGATAATATCATTGTATACGGCGATAAATTATCCAGATGGGAACTTCGGTTTGATGGGGAAAGATGAATGTTTTCAAATCCCACTCATGTACTGTGTCAATCTTCAAAATCCATTCTGTAATATCGCCACCGGTTAATCTGAAGCCTGAAGCGCATGATGTGGTAGACACAAGCGTTACAGCGAACATTCATTAATGCACTATTAGTACCAGCTAGTGTTAAGCGAGAGGGACAGATTTGTTTCCCTTGGCAAAGCATGAGCTTATTATATATGATGCTAACAGTTGAACTTGCATGGGAATAACGTCAGAACGATCAGAAATCCGAGGATATTTGAATATTCGTCCGATATTTAGCTTCGCTCAATATTCTTGCTGGACATCAATGCAGTGCCCGTTCAGCGACGGAGATACAGGCATCTGCTATGCATGTTTAACTTAATTCGCATTGGCAGCTCTGGAGAAAAAGGTTTGGCAGGTAGGCTAATGTGAACAAATGAAATATTGATTCTGCCGATTGTGATGAAATACAGAAATATACTTTGCTCACTACTACTTCTGAGGTGTTATATTTATTGTCATTAGGGGAAACACATGGTTGGTGCATGAGATGGATCAAATTGCCAATTTAAAAAGTAATTCAAGGGAGCGAACCTCACGACATATGTATTTCCAATATTGTGCATCGGACCTGAAATTCAAATCCTGGATCGAGCGTACAAATTGAATGATTAATTAAACGCAACATTAAAAGGGTTCTGGGAAACGATGCCGGTGTACTGACAATAAGTCATATGTATAACTCCAATTCAGGTGTTGTGGGTGATTCATTCCATTTACGGTTCAACCGCCAAATCATCTACCTGGGGTTGGACATTGCTTTACATGTTCATTTTAAAAACTCTTCGGGTACTTCGGGTGAATGACGTTATTTTTTTGAAGATAGTTACACTCTTGCTTAACAAGCATCTCAGTGCATTCATGTTTGTTCCTTCATAGTGACGCGAACCTAACTCACTCTTGATTTCTACAAATTGAAATGAATGTTGAACTGACTATCTGGAGTTTTTCACAAATCTCTCATTCAACTGGCCTGGGACTTTCGGGACTTGTCTAAGCATGGGGGGGGGGGGAGGCACATCCGATGAGCCATAATCATTTTCTTACTCCTTGAGCTAGGGAACTGAAACTTACCACACACTTGGGTCAAGCTCTACCAGAAAATATAAAAAGAAAAAAATCCAAGATGGCCTTTGTGATTAGGTAAAAACGACGTCATTAAAAAAAAAGACATTTTTGGATCTATTTTTCGGTGGGACTTTTCGATTTGTTTATTCATGTATTTTTTTCGCATAGTAATAATCTGATGTGAAATAAGATACTTTGTGTCAATTTTGCTCTCGAGAAAGCAGGAATTGTGAAGAAAAGTGACGAAGACATCGCTTTTCTGGTACTCCACATGGACGTTCTTTTGAATTTACTCATGTTCCTCTGCTCGGGGTTATGCAAATAGGCTCAAAATGACTCCAATATGAAAAAAAACCCAAAGTTACGGAGTGTCAGCTCTTAATTTTTCGTCTTTCCGGAGATAGGATTGAATGTAAAGTAGGGGCGCCATAATCTGAAAAAAGTTACTGATGGGTTTACCGCTCTGTAGAAAGGTGACAATTTCTCAGTCAGTCACGTACGGGGTGGCGATATGTATAGACACGTTCAGACATTCAGCGGCATTACGTAAGAGCCAATGCTGCAGATGTCCTTGGGGTATATTGGACGACCGGTATATTTTATATAGTTTGCATATTGGTACTTCTTATCCAGTGTAAAACCTTTGACTATATTCAAATACACTACCTAGATGTTTCAACCATAGATCGATTTAATCTTTTATAATCAAATACATGAAATGTATTGACCTCTCGTGGTTCGAGGTGTATACGTATATAAGTATCCACAGTTTACTGGATGGTAATTATGCAGACTGCCTGCTTTCTATAACACTGTGAATCGATTGATCGCACGGTTTCCCGAGCCTGGGAAACTGTTATCAGTGCTTCACAGAGACATTGGAGTAGAAGTGCCAAGGACATGAGTATTTTAGGGTCTCCTTTAATTTGCCGTTGCCCAGCTACATGTAACACGATATAATATTCCTTCCACGGAGCTTAAGGAAACAAGGTGACAGTTGGATTGTGATATCATGAAAATAACGTTGACTGGAAGAGTGGCGCTTTTCCCAGGATTTTTTTTCTTCAAATTGGTGGTTTGAAAGCTTGCTGTACTAAAGGGTTCGAATTACAAGCGTCTTGTCCGTCATTTATTATTAAGCCGTCGTCCACTAAAGAATATTCGCGTTCATAATCCAAAGACCTATTCCATATAACGGCATTAGCACCAAATTCAAAAAGACAATCATAGTATACATAAACATAGTCTAGTTTCCTGTAAGAGAAAGCGGTCAACAGTTTTCAATGATGCCGCCAAAACTATCAAATCTGTATGGCTGATTAGTATTCTTAATCCATATTATAGTCGTTGTAAAGCCGTCATCTAAATAATGATGTATCTCAGTCACGCTTTTTCCGTATGAACACTATGAGGATCTTGAAGAGAATGGGTTCATACGGCCCCTAGCTCCGTGTTAAGCGGAATTAGACACAAGTTACGGCCGAAACGCCACAGATCTTAAACGCTACTCTCGCAACTTGCTATCATCATGCGATATTTATAGTCAAATTTATAGTCAAATTTGACTAACTTTGAGTGGAGACGCTTAAAGTACATTCGTGTTTCAATGAACGACAACGACGTCACTGTTTCTTCTTTCGTATGCCCTTAAGGTCTTAGACAATTTGATATATTGCAAAGAAAGAAGCAATATATCATATAAATGAACCTTGATTTCCACACTTTGCCAAACCATGGCTAATTATTTATACCGATGCTACATTTATGAGAGGCTATGTACGTGAACCCTGAAAATCTACGAGAGAAAATACACTAGAAGGTTAAACTTTTCTTCTGGGGAGATCATTTTGGAGAAAATTTGTTTTCTTATGGCAAATTTCATTGGTCTAATCTCTAGTATCTCGTTTGATCGACGCCGGGCCTGATAGAATATATATTTCCAATGTTGTGCATCTGATCTGAATTTCAAATCGTGGAAAGAGCGTTCAAATTAAACGAGGAATGGACCTAAACCCTGGTGACGTATTATGTCTCTTTCAATCACGTGATGATCTGTGCATACATTCATCTTCCTGACAGGTGACCACTTATCCAGAAATCTAGCATCGCTTATGTAATACGAAACTAATTAAATTAAAGCAGTACACGCGTCGCACCTATCTGTAACCCAATATTAAAGCATGATTTCCCGGCTGTGCCAGTCCAGAAACTCGTGCTGGTAATTATGTTGATGTTATGTTACATGAGGGAGGTGACATGCTAATTGAATTGTATTACGATTCCCACCTGCCATTTAATTGTCATGGACGTTGGGGGCCTACGTTGCCTCCAGGGATGGGATGAAACGTCATCAGGTTTCAGGACTATTAAACGCACCGGCGTACTGAGAAGAATTCATATGAACTAGAACTCCAATTCAGGTGTTGTGGGAGTGATTGATTCCATTTTCGGTTCAACGTCCAAATCATTTACTTGGGCTCGGACAATTCTTAATGTGTCCATTGTTAAAAACACTTCGGGTACTTCGGGTGAGTGACGTTATATTTCTTAAGACTGTTACATTCTTGCCCAAACAAGCATCTTTGTACGTTTATCTGTTTGTTTCTTCATAGAATGTTGAAATGACTATCTGGAGTTTTCCAATCAAGTGATAGTATATTTTTCTCAAAAAACTAATTCAACTGGCCTGGAATTTTTGGGACCTGTACTGGCATGAGGCGCCACTTCGGCTCCCCCAAATAATTTTTCTTACTCCATGAGCTAGGGAGCCGAGACTTACCACACTTGGGTCAAGCTTTACCAGAAAATGTAAGAGAAAATCCAATATGGTCGCTTTGATGAGGTCACAGTGACGTCATTTTTGAAAGAAACATTTCGGGGTCGATTTTTCTGTGAGATTTTCGAATTTTTTATTAATTCGCATAATACTAATAATCTGAAGTGAAATAAAATAGTTTTGTCCATTTTGCTCGCGAAAAAGCAGGAATTTTGAAGAAAAGTAATGAAAACAGAACTTATCCGGTACTTTCTCCTGAATTCACCCTCTGATCCTCTGCTCGGGGTTATGGAATTTGGCTCAAGATGACTATAATATGATAAATTACAAATTCACGGAGTGTCAGCTATCTATGTTTCGTCGTTCCGGAGAAAGTATGGTAAGGGAGCCATAACCTGAAAAAAACGCCACTGATGGGTTTATCGCTCTGTAGAAAGGTGACGATTTCCAAGTCAGTCTCGCCCACGGTGGCGACATGTAGTAGCCACGTTGCTGTTCCCCCCAGCGACATTCAGTAATTCATTGGTAATTTCTATTCAGTGTAAAACCGTTCTCTATCATAATCAAATACGTTACCGTAGATGTTTCAACCATTGCTCGATTTTCTATTTTATAATCAAATACACAGAATTTATTAATCTCTTGTGGCTTGATTTGTGTAAATGTCTATATATAGGGAAAGATCCAGAGTTTTCTGGGTGGTAATTATGCAGTGATTTCTTTATATAACATTGTGGGTCGATTGATCAAAAAGCTTTTCCGAGCCTGGGCAACTGTTACATATGCTCCACAGAGACACCGGAGTACAAGTGCCAATGGCATGAGTACCGGTATTACATGGTCTCCTTTAATGCACCGTTGCTCAGTTACATGTAACACGATATAATATGCTCACCAAGGAACAGTTGAACTGTGATATCATCAAAATAATATTAAACGGTAGAGAGGGGCTTTTCTCAGGAATAGTTTTTTTTCTCGAATTGATGGTATGAAAGGGTTCTAAAGGGTTCAAATTTACAAGCGTCTGGTCCGTCACTCATTATTCAGCCCCGTCGTCCATTAACGAATATCAGCGTCCATAATCTAAAGACATAGTCCATATTCCATATAACAGCATTAGCACCAAATTCAAAAAGATAATCATAGTATACATAAACATATGCTAGTTTCCTGCAAGAGAGAAACGGTCAACAATTTTCAATGATGCCGGCAAGACATCAAGATGTTCCAAAAATATCAAATCCGTATCGCTGATCAGTATCCTTAAACCATATGATATTCGTTGTAAAGTCGTCAGATAGGGAATGATGTATCTCAATCACGCGTTGATTGTGATTGCTCATATGCACACCATGAGGACCTTGAAGTACATTGGTTCATACAACCCCTCGTTCCGGGTTAAGCGAAATTAGGCACAAGTTACGAAGCGAAACGCCATAGATCTGACGCGCTACGCTAGCATTTTGCTATCAGCACGCTTTAATTGTGACTGTTCATATGAACACCTAGAGGATCTTGAAGTAAATGGGTTCATAATGCCTCTAGCCCCGTGTTAAGCGGAGGTAGACTTAAGTTCCGAAACAAAACGCCATAGATCTTACACGCTACGCTCGTTTTTTGCCATCCGCATGCGTTTCTTCGTTTCCATGAAAGATAACGCGTTGTCGATGTTCATTGATTCTTCATTCGTACCCTCAAAGTCTATCAGAATTTGATATAATGAGAAGAAAGAAGCAATATATCATATAAATGAACGTGATTTCCATACATTGTCAAACCATGACTAATTATATTTACCAATGATACATTTATGAGAGGCTATGGAAGTAAACCTCGAAAATCTACGAGAGAAAATACCATACATTGGTGCGACGTCTATATAATCTTGGATAATGTGTACTTGATGTGCGCGGTTTAGCTAGCAGACATGAGAAACGATTTATTTTTACACTAGGAGGTTAAACCGTTCTTCTGGTAATATCGTTTCGGAGAACATTTGTTTTCTTAGGGTAAATTTCATTAATTTTGTCGAATATTTAGTATTTCTGAAAGAAAAGGCGGAATGTTCTTATCGATCTACTAGATTTCACGTTTGATCGGCGTCGGGCCTGATAGACTGAATAAGAACTTGCATTTCACTAATTTGGGCCGTTTCTTCTATCTAGCCGTCACATAGTAGCCATCAGTTGATATATCGATTACATCAGTACACTCAAGCCGTAACTAGGGGCCGTGTGGTCATGTCATTCAAAATATCCGCATGAACAATCACAATAAAAGCGTGGCTGAGCTACATATCACCACTGGGATTATTTTTTGTTATTTTATTGTTTTTTAGATATGCAAGTCAGAATATTAGCCTGTGATATATCAGAAAATTCAGACACATTTTCGAAGTTTATACAATTAGGCGACGGTTTATTCATTTCGCACAACTAGGGTATTAGCGACTTGCAATAAAGGTGTATATATTCAGATTTTTTTTTATTTAAGATCTAATTAATCCCTTTTCCCGATTAAATAACTCATTGCAGTTGATTGTCCGAATCCATAACGTGTCAAAACTATATATAACGTGTTGGTTAACTGCAGGGTGTCTATTATCCATGAGTCTCCGGATCAACTAAGTCTAAAAGGCTGTTTAATATCGATAAATTCCGGATCGCGAGTCCTCGACAAATACGTCGCTTTGGCAGAATACTGATGAAACTGTAGTCTAAAAAGGAAATGTATAGATGTGTGTGGATTTTATAGAATATTCATTAATTTGTAATCGATGTAAATTAATGTGAACCAATGATTTATTTTAAAGTTTAGTGACACTCGTTTTGACAAGGATATCTTTAAAGATGAACATTTTTAATATCCTATTGCATTGATTCACATCATGCAGGATCTGATGAATTAACTGGTCACCGGGAAAGTCTAATAAAATTATCTTCAGATCGATCGGATTTGAATGAACCCTAATTGGATATTACAAACCATATAGTATCTGGGTAAACTTGAATCGCTTAATCGGGTGACACTTTATCATTTCAGCGCTGTTTTTCCTGATTCTACCAATATTAGCTGAATATTTTATCAGCAGGATTGATGTAAGTCGGACTATAGTCTATCATTTTCTACTCGATATACGGAATGTTTCGTTAAAACGATTTTTTTTATATTTAGGGAGATTCGCAAGGCATAGATTAAAAGAAAGGGTGTGATAATTCCTTGAGAGAGATAAGCGAAAACAATTTTGAAGTCTAGAAGGATGTGTAATATCCATGAGTTACCGGATCAACCAAGTCTAGAAGGATGTGTGATATCCATGAGTTACCAGATCAGCCAAGTCTAGAAGGATGATAAATATCCATGAATCTCCGGATACATCAAGTCTAGAAGGATGTCTAATATCCATGAGTCTCCGGATAAACCAAGTCTAGAAGGATGTCTAATATTCATGAGTCTCCGGATAAACCAAGTCTAGAAGGATGTCTAATATCCATGAGCCTCCGGATAAACCAAGTCTAGAAGGCTGTCTAATATCCATGAGTCTCCGGATCACGAGTCCGTTGTCAGAATACTGATGAAAATTTAGTACAACAAGCAGCCAGAGGATGCTAGGTCCCCCGCCGAAATGGCAGCAATATTTTTTAGCATTTTTGGTCTTAGGGGATATACACGAGGGAGGCAACTGCTGCTTCATAGGCGTTGGATGTGGAAGGGTCTTTCTGCCTTCCCAAGTTTTAAGATCAACTCAGAACGATTGACTGAAAGTTGATTGCTTCTGTGATATAGTTTCCATGCAGTGAAGCACCGAGAAGCATCCCCAAGTGACATCTCAAGGCATTATCTGCAAACCAAATTTGACGAGAAGCTGAAGGCATCCTCAACCTACTGCCCGGAAACCAAATTTTAAATTGCCACCAGTTGTCGCCACCTGTAGGTGCAAGTGAGCGAAATGCAATCCCAAGCATCATCTCATGGCATGGTAGCCTACATGTATTAGCCTATAGTATCTTCTACAGGGGGCTAATGATCGGCTGATGCAGCAACAACAGCATTTTCCTAGTTAGACGGCAGATTTTGAAATCAAAAACGAGGCCGCGCTATGTCATCAGTCAACTGAGACAGTCACGTGGTTGTGTATGAAGATTGGGGTGGGTCTTATCTAATAGTGATCCAATGAAAATGCTCGTATTAGTTTAAAATGGCGGGGTCGAATGACCAATCACTGAACGGGAGACAGCTGGAACAGTACGTTGACACTGTCTGTTAATACAGGGGCGTCGGAAGCAAATTCAAAGTGGTACGGCCACTATCATTGCACTTTAGGTGAGGATCCAGGGGCCGCCCAGGCCCCAGATGCTCCTGGGGTCTAGATCGCCGAAGAAACGTTCTGAGCGATTTCTGGCGTCAATCAAAATCACTCTGCATTGAAGTGTATTTTTAGTTCTTTCCTAACCCTTTTACCATTGAAAACGCAATCGATGTTGGTTTTCTGCGATGCTGAATTACAAAAAATTGTGTATAGTATAGTACTGTATCCTAGGCACATCGTGTAGAAGTAACCGAGATGATGCATCGATAATGTATACCAAATTTTACATTGAGCATGTGAGCAGTGTCAGAGATAGAGATCATTAATGGTTTTACATAAATTAAAGATGGTTGCCCATCCTTCCCGTCACTCAGAGGAACTAATGTGGTTATTCATTAATGCAAGTCTCTTCATACATCGATGCTGTAAATCAAGTTTCGTATAGAACATTTGAATGGTATCAGAGATAAACATCATTAAAGATTCTGAATAAATTAAAGATGGCCGCCAAGATTTCCGCCCAATCAGAGAAACCAGATCTGTCATTCATCGTAAGTCTCTTGATGCATCAATGATGTACACCAAATTTTACACTGAGCACTCCAACGGAATCAGAGACAGAGATCATTAATGATTTTGCCTAAATTAAAGATGGCCACCAAAGGTTTTCAGTCAATCAGGTCCCGATTCAAAGTATCTGGATGTATTGATGATATATACCAACCTTCATATAAAACACTTGAATGGTAACCGAGATATGTATGCTATCATTATCGATTTCGCATGAATTAAAGATGGCCTCCAGTGTTCCCAGCTAATCAGAAAAGCCTGTTTGGTAATTCGTTGAAAGTTGCTTGATGTATCGATGATGTATATCATATTTCGTATTGAACAGTTGAATGGTTTCCGAGATATGGATCATTATCCATTTTGCATGAAATTAAAGATGGCTGCTAAGGTTCCCACCCAATCAGGTCCCAATTATATAGGCTTCTGGTCCTTGACTAGGCAAATAAGCATACCAAATTTGGAATTCATCAGCGAAACAGTTTTCCGGCTATCTCGCTCACGAACGGACGTACGGACAGACGGACGTACAAGATGATGACAATACCCCATGGCCAAAATGGCCGAGGGGTAAATACATGGGTCTGTGCCTGATAAATTTTAAGCCTTTTGGGGTTGCAACTCATTCATAGAAAGCTCCCTGTACATGAACAACTGCACTGACAACTGCATGCCATCATCTGTCAGTCTGAAGACCAGCAAGGTTGAATTCAGTTCAATTCAGGAAATTGATCATATGCACAGTGTGCACCCAAACATTAGGAACACAGTTGTAATTAATATAGTAATATACGTGTGTAGACAAATGATTCGTGCAGAAGCTTCAGGGTAAATCCTATGATGTGCAATACAATTATTTGTTAGCAAAATTGAAGGAAATGTTGTCCTTCGTTTAAGATGACACGAAATTCAAAAATCAGGGATTCAGTACTGCGGGGATTTCCCCGCCAGTTATTTCACATTATACTTCTGAAATAAAATATGGTTCATGCAAAAGCT
Source organism: Hanleya hanleyi (assembly GCA_036873755.1). Taxonomy (NCBI): domain Eukaryota; kingdom Metazoa; phylum Mollusca; class Polyplacophora; order Lepidopleurida; family Hanleyidae; genus Hanleya; species Hanleya hanleyi. Next base: position 31,628 of record JAVTVY010051354.1, on the reverse strand, counting down.
TTAGGGTAAATCATATGATGTGGAATAGAATGATTTCATATAGCAAAATTGAAGGCCCATTTTGGCTGGAACAGACAAGAAGAAGAGAAACTCAGTGGTGCCACCTTCAGGCAGATGTTGCTGAAATGCAATACGGACTGGCGTCCTGTTGCAAGGAATGCGTATTCCGAATTTCGGAATAATCCAACACAGCATTAGGAAGTTATCGCTTCGAACAGATGTACACGGAAAAAAATCTATTTTGACCCAGTGGCGCCACCTTCAGGCCGATGTTGCTGAAATGCAATACGGACTGGCCTCTTGTCGCAAGGAATGCGAATGCTGAATTTCGGAAGAATCCAACAAAGCGTTAGGAAGTTATCGCTTCGAACAGACATGCACGGACGTACACGAACATCCACGGACTCAAAGAAGCAAGAACCAGTGGCGCTACCTTCAGGCAGATGTTGCTGAAATGTAATACGGACTGGCGTCTTGTCACAAGGAATGCGTATTCTAACTTTGGAAGAATCCAACAAAACTTTAGGAAGTTATCGCTTCGAACAGACATGCACGGACGTACACGGACATCCACGGATGCAAAGAAGCAAGAACTAGTGGCGCCACCTTCAGGCAGATGTTGCTGAAATGCAATACGGACTGGCCTCTTGTCGCAAGGAATGCGAATGCTGAATTTCGGAAGAATCCAACAAAGCGTTAGGAAGTTATCGCTTCGAACAGACATGCACGGACGTACACGAACATCCACGGACACAAAGAAGTAAGAACCAGTGGCGCCACCTTCAGGCAGATGTTGCTGAGATGTAATACAGACTGGCATCTTGTCGCAAGGTATGCATATTACGAATTTCGGAAGAATCCAACAAAGCGTTAGGAAGTTATCACTTCGAACAGACGTACACGGACATTCACGGATACGAAGAAGCAAGAACTAGCGGCGCCACCTTCAAGCAGATGTTGCTGAAATGCAATACGGACTGGTGTCTTGTCGCAAGGAATGCGTATGCCGAATTTCGGAAGAATTCAACTAAGCGTTAGAAAGTTATCGCTTCGAACAGACATGCACGGACATCCACATACGCAAAGAAGCAAGAACTAGCGGCGCCACCTTCAGGCAGATGTTGCTGAAATGCAATACGGACTGGCGTCTTGCCGCAAGGAATGCATATTCCGAATTTCTGAAGAATCCAACAAAGCGTTAGGAAGTTATCGCTTCGAACAGACATGGACGGACGTACACGGACATCCACGGACACAAAGAAGCAAGAACCATTTTAAAGTCCACGGCCGCGTTGCGGCGGGGGGCAAAAAAGGGAATGTATAGATGCGTGTGGATTTTGTAGAACATCCATCAATTTGTATTCGATGTAAATTACTGTGAACAAATAATTTATTTTGAAGTTTACTGCCGCTCGTAATGACATGGATATCTATAATGAAGAATATGTTTAATATCCCACAGCACTGATCCACGTCATCCTGGATCTGATGGATTACCTAAGAACTCTTCAACAACAAAGTCTAATAAAATAATCTCCAGATTGATCGTATATGAATAAATCCTAACTGGATTTTACCAACCATATGGCATATTTCAAGTTGAGTAGACTTTATTCGCTCAGTCGGGTGTCACTTTATGATTTCAGCGCTCTTGGTCCTGATTCTATTAACATTAGCTGAATCTTTTTATCAGAATGATTGATATGAATCCGACTATACTCTGTAAACGGGCTATTATACATATCAAGCATCAGATACGACATTCAATATGCAGTCGTCGTCCATAATATAATTTCCGTGTCAATAATCGAAAGACTTATTTCGTATGACAGCACCAATTCCAAACGTATACGAAATAAACAAATAACAAAAAAAAACAAGATTGTTTCCTGGTTCTTGTCTCCAGATCAACCAAGTCTAGCTCTGGTGTTTTTAAGTTCCACTCATAACAGACGTATTTAATCAGATCAACAGTAAATTTTAATGTGGAAATTATTGTACAAGTATATTTCCATTATTGGCATTGAAATTCTCTGAATTCTTACTCAATTTCTGATATGACGCGTGTACTTGATCATGTCAGCTTATTCCTCAATTCCTAGATGAACCGGATATCGAACTTAACAACTCAGTTTTCATACTTTTTCCAAGAGTGAAATTCTAAGATCTCGCAAACTGAGACAGACATCATAATAATCAAGTACACTGTATATATGTGCTGTTAATATCTGCCTATATATTCCAATGTGGAGGAATCCAGAGCATCGAAGGTTTTCCTCGAACATTAGGTCAATGGTAAATTATCACAGACGTAAGCAAGGTGCAAGTTTATTGCCTTCGTACCATTTCCTGAAAAAACCCAACAACAAACGGATTGGTCATTAAGACCACAAACCTTCTCGGAAATAAAACCTGTTCCAAACTACAAGCTAGAAAACAACTAACCTATTCTGGGCAAGATGCAATTCAGATAATAGCATTGCATTTGGCGATAAATTATCCAGATGGGAATTATATTGTATGTTCAGCTTCAGTTTGATGGGAAAAGATGAATGTTCCCGAATGCCGCTCATGTACAGTGTCAACCTTCAACATCCAGTCCGTAATACTGCCATCGGTTAATCGGACGCCTGAAACGTTTGATGTGATAGACAGAAGCGTCACAGCGGACATTGATGAATACAATATAAATACCAAACTCCAAGCAGGCATGAATATTTAAAGCCATTTTTAAGCAAGGGGGAAGCGTGTTTATTGTCTGGGCAGAATTGGTTCTCTTTTCAAAAGCATATGCGGATTACATGTGATGCTACCAGGTGGACATGCATGTATATAATGTCAGGAGGATCAGAAATCCAAGAATGTCCATGAAGATTTGAATATACATTTGGATATTATGTGTTTTACATCACCATTGTGATTTAACAGCCACAATCAAAGCGTGACAGATATACATCTGAAAACGTCTTGGCAATCATTTGGATGAAGAATAATGGTCAGTGATTCAAATGTTATGTACAGAACATCACCATGTCTTGCTGAAAACTGTTGACTGCTTCTCTCTTTTATAAAACCTTGTGTTTTCATTATTTTTATTTCACATTTTACACATTTGGAATTGGTACTGTCAATTTTGGATTATTAACGCGGAAAATTCGTTGAAGGAGTACGGCTGAATATTGAATGTCGGATCCAACGTTCGCTATTCAGATAACCACAGAAACATACCATTAATTGGTGATTTGGTAAGAACTTCCCTTGAGTAAAGCTGCTAGCCCATAGAGTCTTTGGAGGTTATATTGTTTTGCACAATTGCTTTACGCACTGAGATGTCATCAGCACGTGTACCACTAATTATATAACTTCTACTAATGGCCGAGTAAGGAAAGAATCGATCGCATTCGTGCCTTGTCTATAGAAATGCTGACAGCGATGTGCACCACATGCTAGTTGGAGCTCTGCGACTGTGGACTTCGAATTGGAGCGAGAGGTGGGAGAAACTGACGACGTCTGGTGACTAAAAAAGGCCTATCATTTCGTTTTGGCATGATTGCCTCTTCCGTCGACATCTTAAAAACATTCCAGTCTATCGTGGATTTATCTTAAGGATGTGGACAGTGTTATTATCAATGTATCTATATGCACGGTGTTATTATCATTGTATCTATGTGCGCGGTGTTATTATCAATGTATCTATGTGCACGGTGTTATTATCAATGTATCTTTGCGCACGGTGATATTATCAATGTATCTATGTGCACGGTGTTATTATCAATGTATCAGTGTGCACGGTGTTATTATCAATGTATCTATGTGCACCGTGTTATTATCAATGTATCTATGTACACGGTGTTATTATCAATGTATCGACAATTGTTTCTTATTATAAGTGTTAGATCCGACATTCAGTAAAAAATCATCTTTCTAAAAAGCTGGCAGAAGATAAAATAATACAAACACAGACTGGTCTGGTATCTTGCAATAGAGAAGCAATCAATATTTCTCAATGATACGGTCAAAACTCTGGGATATATTCAAGTGTCATACAAATTGGAGCGATATGCAAGATGAATTCCGTGATAGGATAAATGTCCGCGATTAGGATTTGATTTATCTCTTGTGATTGGAGCGATATGCAAGAACGATAACTAGCCTGTTTGTATATTGTCATTATATGCCTGCGTGGATTCTGGATTATGTACATATAAATAACGTGTTCGATTATGAAAGCGAACATTCCTCATGGAAGACGACTGGGTACCTGTTCAAGAATGGCTGTCAAACATAAGGGGAGCTAACCCAGTTATATTTAACCTAGACTTGCTTTTAACAGTTTTCGCCTGTAGGCTTACAGACTGTCGCGTAAAAAAACATTTTAATAATATTATGCTCAACTTTAAACCAATTTTGAAGAAATTTGGCATTATTGTTCGTGAAAATATAGACACCAACCAGGGACAACAATCTGGGTGCTGAACGGAACTCCGCTCACGAGATTTTTCAATTTTATTTCAAGTTTCACTACAGTTTCAACGATTTTTTGTTGGTATCAAAGACACCAATGTGATAGGTGTTTCAAATCAGAATCTTCATCTGGCATTCTTTATTGCAAACACTTCACCACAAGTTTATTTATTTCACGGGAGATATCTGAAGTGTTTGCAATAACTAAGTATCTCAGATAAAGGTTTCAACTGATTTGAAGTCCTTTTACATTGTTGTCTTTAGTGCATACGTTAAATCTCTGGTGGAAATAGGAATAAGAAACTGGTATAACAGGAAGACTGTTTAGCCCATCGATTGTTGGTCATGTCTACGCATGCAGTAAATATTATACTTCCCTATTGGACACAAGTTTTTAGGAATTTGTCTTGCTCAAAATAAGCGCAAGGTACGTAGGTATAAAATTATACATCTATAAAATATTTCACGGTTATGTTCACTGAGAAGGTCAATAATTCACGCTCACAAACAGAATGATATTCAGAAGCGAAATGGCCATTCCCCCTCCGAACGTTTCTCATGTTGAAGGTAGACATATGTGAATGATCTCAAGACTATGTTCGCGGCTCAAACAAGCAAACAAACAAACAAATGAATATTGTGGTAAATTATGCGTTTGTGTTGAAGTCTAACATAGCTTTAAGGTAAAGCATGTTGAAATCATGTTGAAAGGAATAGCGGTGATATCATGTCAATGTTACGTGATGGGAGGATCATTAACAGTTCGTTCAAATTCAGCCAGTGTACTTTTTGTCCCCCGCCGCAACGCGGCCGGGGACTTTAAAATGGTTCTTGCTTCTATGTGTCCGTGCATGCACGGACATGTCCGTGCAAATACTTCGTAAGCAATAACTTCTAAATGCTTTGTCGGATTCCTCCGAAATTTTTCATCTGCATTCTTTGCGGCAAGACGTCTCTTGGTATTATGTTTCAGCAAGATCCGCCTATAGGTGGCGCCACTGGGGTCTTGCTTCTATGTGTCCGTGCATGCACGGACATGTCCGTGCAAATACTTCGTAAACAATAACTTCTAAATGCTTTGTCGGATTCCTCCGAAATTTGGCATCTGCATTCTTTGCGACAAGACGTCTCTTGGTATTATGTTTCAGCAAGATCCGCCTATAGGTGGCGCCACTGGGGTGTTGCTTCTATGTGACGGACATGTCCGTGCAAATACTTCGTAAGCGATAACTTCTAAATGCTTTGTCGGATTCCTCCGAAATTTGGCATCTGCATTCTTTGCGACAAGACGTCTCTTGGTATTATGTTTCAGCAAGATCCGCCTGTAGGTGGCGCCACTGGGTCTTGTTCCAATCTTTAGTGCATGTCCGTGCAAATACTTCGTAAGCGATAACTCCTAAATGCTTTGTCGGATTCCTCCGAAATTTGGCATCTGCATTCTTTGCGACAAGACGTCTGTTGGTATTTCGTTTCAGCAAGATCCGCTGTAGGTGGCGCCACTGGGTCTTGTCCTGTTTCAGTCTCTATACATCGATGGCAACAATTCGCGATGAACACTTGTAGAAACCATTCCGATAATTAGTGAAACTGCCCATCGATATGCAGCTTCTCTGTCCACAGACAATTTTCGCGTCCATAAAGGTGGTTTATTGGTCAGAGAAATTGGGGCTATATTGGCTATTGTTTTTTGAATTGTGATTTCCCTCAGAGATATGGCGTAATTATTTAACCGAACTACATGCAGTTATAGCCTACACGTTCCTATCGTACCAGGAGAAAATTAAACGATCTCATTATCCATTACCAGCAGAAATTCAGTGTATTTTCATTCAGTACAGGGAAGCAATATTCATCTTCTGTCACTGTCTTAACTGTCTCCCTCATCGCCACATTCATAAATGTGGAAATTGATGAGGCGGCTGAGTGGTTTAGAGCGCTTGCATTTACTGCTGGCGCGGGTTCGAATCCCTCAAGGGACACACCCATCCAACACTACTATCTCTGCTTTAGCAAGAAAGTGTCATCATAAAAATGCACAGAATCAAATGCAGCATCGTCTTCTTTCCATTAATGCCACGTAATGTCGCGGCGGACAGGTTGTCCAATACAATGGTTCGTTACGAGATAAGACTGTTGAAACGTATCCTGTTATCTGTTCAATCCAAATACGATCAATTTTAGACTCCATACAGCAATACAAGATGGACAGTTATAAAGGCCTTCCCGATTGTTTCTGAAAAGTCAATAATGGGAAACCAAGAATATTTTTAATAAGGCCTAGATTTCAGCTCCGAGATTCGCTAGGTAGCAACAGAATAATTTCCGGTTCTTACCTTTATAGGCTTTTATTACCTTTGTATAATTAGGTCGACCATCAAGCCCGTTTGTAAATCATATATCAGGTCCAACGCCCCAAACTTATCAACAACTTCCATATCATGAATTTACATTACTAATGATGATTCATTTAATAATAAATTACGGAAATCTGTGGCGGAAAATGTACCCAGGTAGGAACAGTGACTTGATTAACAGTGGGTGTCTTCGTCTGTGTTGTTGCTGTTTAAACAATATATTTTATTTTCAAAGAATAAAATCATTTCTTATCTTTTCATACATCACGATAACAATGGATATCATAAAAATACATTATATTGTAAATTAGCAACATACACCATTCTACATACTCCTCCCCTAATCTATCTCTAAAGACAATAAGAAAGCACCATCTTGAAGCCATATGCTCAGTTTCTACACGAACTCTCTGTACAGGGAGAAATTCGGGTGTCAGCGGACAACCATGCCATGGTAGATGGATGAGCGAGAGTGGAGAATGGTGAAAACTCTACGGGCGTGGAGAATGCCAGGCGATAAATTGTTTTGCATACGGGGTCTATCGGAGCCTATTGCAAGAATCCACGAACGCTCGATACGGTATCATTTGCTGGAAACCAACCAGATCCTGCAGAATGTATTCACCGTACAGGGGTTAGTGACGACTCCTTCAACATGGTGCTTGCTTCACTTGTCTTTATAGATAGAGATATAACAGAAGAGAGGTATGAAGATCGGCGTATGTTGCTAATTTATACATATAATATAATATAATATATAATGTATATTTATGATATCCACTGTCATCGTGATGTATGAAAAGTGGGAAATAACTTTATTCCTTAAAGATAAAATATATTCATTCAACAACAACAACATAAACGAAGATACCTGTTGCTGATCAAGTCAATGTGACGTAGGTAGATGAAAATATTCATCAATATTTGTTGAAAAAGCACGCTTCGAAACGATCACCACTGGATGCAGTTTCCTTTCAATCTTTGTTGAATATGAGGAGTTTTTTGTGGGGATATGAATGCCATATCAATATACTGCCATGGCTACCGCTGATTCGGTCAACGCGAAGGAAAATTTATGAAGGTAATATATTTTGTGAGACAGGGATTATAAAGAAATTACTAGTCACTGTGCAGACTATTATGAGATTTATCAGGCTTTCGAAGCAAACAGATCGTATAACATCTTGTCTGGGTCACTCACTCGCTTTTATATCATCTGTTAATTGGTGAGCTCGCCTGACAGATCCACTCTCAGGCACCATAAATACGATGTTCCGTGATGACCACTGGAGTTAACTCGGCCCAATGCAGGTATGGGAAAATGTCGATCGGCCACCAATCGATGATGTCATTATCGATATTTAGGTGTCATTATTTATATTTAGTTAGATTCAGGTGAAGTCCAAGAAACCCATTCGCTGCGCGGGTTAATCGAGTTTAAAATGGCGACTACAGTCAGTCATCAACATTTTCAAAGAAACCCTTCAACTGTTCTGATTAAATATAGAATAAACATGGTTTCGCTTCAAGATTTCGGTAGTTGTATGTTGTTCAAGTTTTGGGACCCTGCTGCTCGACATGAGTAAAATTGTTCGACATTTTGCAGCATTGGGGTGATATGTGACGTTTCTTAATCGACTGTCGAACACGCTGCTCATAAAAGAAGTAGTTCGAGACTGTTCAATGTTCGAGATTCATGAATGAAACTGTACTGACAAATCATATTGTTGGTATTCAATATCTAACGTCTGCCATATCAATAATTATCCGATGGGAAGTTGATGCTGGGTCGACATCGGGCATTACAGACTAGTCTTTTTTTTTGTTAAATGCCGTCATTTACATCTGACGACGATACAGCTCACCAATCTCCAGTGTACGAGTTGTCACAGCGAAACAGCTCACCAATTACCAGTATACGAGTTGTCAGAGCATTTCCATCATAGCTCTCTAGATTTGTATCTAATACCGCTTATGCCGGTGCTAGGGGCCGTGTGGTCATATCATCCAAGTTGCCACATGAACAGGTACAATAAAAGCGTACCTGAGATACAGCACATATCACGAATCGTTAGATTCTTGGTATGTGCTTTAGAATAGGTTAACCAGAAGACTATTCTGTGAAGTCATGTGACGCAGTCAGTATGTCGGCACCTCTTCCCACTTCCCTTATATGTGTTGTAATTATGAGAATTTCACATGTTACGGGACGAAATAGAATAAACATATATATATAGATACGTGTGTTTACGATTGAAAAAACAACTGATATATACCAATCTAGAAGCGGATGATTCTACAAGCTTCATCACCCATGCATTAGTTTCGTCATACTTCATCGTTGTGTATATCTGAGCCATACGCCAATCTAGAAGAGAATGGTTCTGTAACGTTCACCATTCAGGCATTAGATTCATCTTAGTTCATAGACTGGATGAGTCTCTATTTCATATGTACTATTTAATAATAATAAAATAATCTTTAATAAATATGTACGTTTGATAAATAAATAAATAGGAAAAAAAATGAAAAAATTGTTTCAAGCATTTCTTAATAGACAGAGTTACTTCCTCTTGTTTCCCGTTTAAAATACATTATGAAACAGGGGCTGGATCCAGTCTACTTAGTTCATCGTTGTGTATATCTGATCCTTATGCCAATGTAGAAAAAAATAATTCTATAAGCTTGTTCACTCAAGCATTAGATCAGTCATATTCCATCTGTGTGTATACCAATGTAACAGGGAAGATTTAACACCTGTTTTACCGTGATAAACAATTATCTCTTTCTTACAACCATGACAAGTAACCATGCATAATTAAAATTCATCTCCACTATCGGAGGTCGTTTACCGCATTTCGCTTCATTGGCATCAACGCGGACCAATGTATCGGACCAATGTCCCATTTCACTTAGTGGACAGTTATAAATAACCCAACCCTGTAGCATAAAGTATGGAATATGACTGATATAATTACTGTGTTATCGCGAAATTGACCAGAGGACTGCACTCGTGGACGTCGTGTGCACAACTTCGTACTTCAAAGGTATAATATATGTTTAATGCTTAGTCCTTTGATCTCCGTAAAGAACGCTTTTAGTGATGTAGGCGAGACATCTGATTCAATGAAGAACACATTCTATGATTCTGAGTATTGACCCGTCAACAGATTATTCGGTTCTCTCGTTATATTTACACAGGAATTATTTAACCTGAACAGTATACATAGTTATTACGGTTTATCAGATAGAAGAAAGCGGTTGAAACTGCGATTCCGTTGCTATGGATATGCCAGACACTATAAAGATTATTGATTGTAGTAATTAGACACGCCCGATATTTGTGGAAAATGCAGTTGGTCATGGTTAAATCGCCTGGTTTATTTTTGCATTTCCAAACGGATCGACATCTGGTTCGACTTAGCAATCATACCGATCATTTAGTTCTTTTCATGGAACTATAAAGACTTTCGCAACGACAATGTCATTAGTGTGTCACAGAGACGCAAGTTACTTCTACAAACTGTGCTTACATCCATAAGGATGAATCGCAATAACCCTGAGACACTGACCGAAATGATTACTCATTCTGTGGATAACAGCAGTCGCGTGGAGCAAGAAGGTAGAGTTTTCGAGAACATTATTCCTGGATATAAGCTAAACAATCCACCGGGATCAAGGATTCTGCTCAGTTTGTTTTCTCTTGATCCTGATACGAGAGAGTCTCTTTCAATACCTTACGTATATACGAAAGGAGATTATTTTAAAGAGAAGGAAACGCATGTTGACAAGAGATCACAACAAGAAAGTTTGCCGTCATCATCTAATGTGGGCGAAGCATAAAAACAGGTTGACATACTATGAAAGGCTTCAGAGCTCATTGGAACGTTTCAACCAGATATCGTCGCCACATTTATCCGAGCAAAATGACGCGGATTAAATGCCAGGCTTGATCCCAGAATCGGAGAAGATGATAAACAAAAGAACACATGCTTCATCTCGAATAGGCTTGACAAATCCTGCCAGTCGAAAGACTGGCTCGTTTACAGTTCACGGCGAAGCATTGAATGGAGTGACGTGTTTTCGTTTAGAGCCAGTATTGAACACAGAAAGAGATGTCGTGCACAGACGCAAGTTAGTGTAACAATACGCCCCCGATCAAATACCCTTCCTGATATAAGAGAGAGTAAGGGACAGTTTCACTTCATATTTACAACGCGGCCAGTGGAAGAACGCGAATTATCTCGGCAGGCTATGGCAGCTCGCAGAAGTGAAGCCGGGCGATCAGAAAGGACGTACTCCGCTCCAAGATCTACCAATCAAACTATGGGTAACCTCTTTAAGGCGCAAACGCAGACTATGCCAGCACAAGGCATCCTTCACGATAGACGGTACCATAAAGAGGTCAGGAGCAGATCTATTCAGTTCAGACTGACGAAACCTGCTATTCACTCAGGAGGGATGATGTCGGAAAGGGAGAAAAAAGATGGATCTAGAAACAGCTTACATGTGCTGCCAGACCAGGGCGATGAACAGTCTTTTAATGGTGAGATTCAGATGAGGCCGAGATCAAAAACTCTTCCAGAGGATTATTTCAACAAAAAACTCACGTTACCCGAAATAAAAGTCGAGGATTTTTCCGATGAGCAGAATGTGGTTTCTCAGGAAGTTCCAGAAACAAGTGATGGATCGTTCTTCGGATTTTCGTCACCCCCTCGAAGGCGAGCGAACACTTGTCCAGAAGACCTTTTCCAGAGGAGACGTAAAGTGAGAACCGCAACACCACCACCTATGATGTACAGGAATGGAAAGTCAGCTGGTAAGAACTTATTTAAATTTCCTCGCCAGAAATTGACCCAATTAGACGAGGATCGGCAAGAAGTGCCAGATATTTATCTCGCCTCTTGTTTGGAAAGAGGGAAGATGCCAGTGAGTTTTAAGAAATCAGGAGGTAGAACGGGATTCGATACAGCCGCAAACTGTTTGCTCTCTCGAACAGATAACACGAACGACAAGGGATATTCTATGTCCAGTAACATATCTCGGGCTAAGATTAGTTCGACAACAACTACGGAAAAACGAAAGACGGAGAAATGCTTGTCTCGAACCTCGAGTATACCAAAGGAATCTGGAACCGTGTCACCAATTAGACAAGCACCTATAATTTCAGAAAGTGAGCTGCCACATGTCCCGACATGGTGTCCAAATATGCGAACGAAGGTTACGTCTTGACAATATATGAATATGAAGTGTCTGTTTTATTTGCAACGCATACATAAGTGTAAATATACAACCATTGATATGACGCGGAGATATATCAGGACCGGTCACTAAAACATTAATGGCGACTTTAACAGTTTCGTTTTCTGCCGTCGGTCGAAGGATTGAGCAAGACGTTTTCCTTCCATAAACGGATTACCCAGGTGATATGACCGAGTACGTGTAATTTGGTGCTGCTGTTTACTTGTGACGGAGAATGGCTTATACAATTGACATCAAGTGTCCTTAATAATTACGTTCTTATGAAAGATCATAAAATTGATTAGGTTTGTTACCAGCGCTGAAAAAACGATTGTACTATGGTATTGCTTTGTTTGACATTGTTTTAATTCAGTTTATTTGTATATACATGCATATCATTATATATACTTGCACATACGTGCACCGTGGATAAGGACAATTATTCTTGGTTACCAGTGACTGATCCCTTTATTTAATGACTGTCTGGTAATTAACAATCCTTCATAATGTTTGTTTATGGTAAGTTTCACGGTTGCCCGACTTCAATGCGTGGATCGTGACAATTATTTTGGGTTACCAGGGATTGATTCCTGTATTTGATGACTGTCTGGTAATTAACCAACTTTCCTAATGTTTGTTTATGGTAAGTTTTACGGTTACCCTACTTCAATGTCATTTTATGATGGAGATGTATACATGGATATATATAGTGTCACAAACAATATGGAAATTACACATACGATTGAGATTGAACCCTATCATAACTCCCTGGTGTATGTGTGGTGGGGTCTAACATTATTATCAGGACTTGACTTATATCTGGCGGTCTTATCTCGAAAACGTGGTGGGGAATGTATACTGAATTTTTTATATGTTTGAGCTAAAAGATCAGGCTATCTGGTGTGATGGATCATTTATGGCGGCGAATATTAGGGAATATAGTTTTTCTCAAGATGTGCTCAGTCAATTTACTACATTTGAGTGAAGCGATTTTAGTGGTTTCTGACCTGTGGAAGGGGAGGGACCTGTGGAAGGGGAGGGGTGGGGGGAGAGCGGGGGTGAGGTCAGCCTCCAAAAGTTTATGGGTATGTCTATACGGAATCCGCTATGTCGGAGATACTAGCTAGCATGAACACTATTAATGAGAATCGGGTTTTAACTATATTACACTAATAGACTGTGCACATGAATGGTATTGATCTCGTGTGGCTATTTGTACCGAACAGTCAAATTTGGTTCACACGTTCTCATGAGCACTTGTAAAAAATGTTTTCTATGCATATTCTCATGACCACGTCTGGATGAACGTGAATTCGGTGAGCGTAACCGGTGACTTCAGTCCAGTTTTCCTTTTTCAAATGCATTCTAATATATTTATTAGTATTAATCCACCAGTATAACATATGCATACAGTCCAATGTGTGGACCTTTTTTCGGTGATAAATACCCACAACGTGTGGAGTATACATTTTAGTATTCCTTGTAGCAAAGCCGAGCCAATTGTCTCTCGTTTAAGAGGCAGAGATCCATAACAGTGCTCAAAAATCGAAAATTGTTTTTTCGCCGAATATAACAATTTTTAATGAATGGGAAATGTCGGCGGAAAAAAGTGACAAATGAGGTAAAATCAGGCTGCCTTATCCCTCTGAGTTTGCCTTTGTTTTAAAAGTATTCATGCATTTAGCTGAAAAATTTCATAAACCGTTGTATTTAAATTCGAATACTTAGATGTGGCAATCAGAATATGCAAACTATCTCAGTTTAGTATGTTTGTATGAGACACCCTCTTTGGTTTGAAAACTTTAAATCCTACAAACTCACCCAGTCACTCGCTTTGGTTTAAACCTATATTGTAAAGAATTTGCAAGTTCGCATACCGGTATTTTGTATAAAAAAACTTCAGAAATTTGAAGGAGAAATTTTGATAAGCCACTCCATTTAAATTCAAATGCTTTCAAATGTGTTAATCCGAATATCAAAATTACAAGAAGATTCCAATTCATTCGATGAACATCTTTCGAAAATATATAACTGGTTTTGGTATGTTCATTTATTGCAATTTATTTGAGCAAAATCTGATAAGGTATCCAAACTCTTATTGGTAGTGTCTTGGAACCTTGAGCTGCACATATGTCACCTAGTGATCACTGGTAGTTACAGTGTTGATTTCGTGTAGCGTATCATTTATCGAGCTAATTTCCAACGTTATATCGGTTTTCTGGACTTCAGCCAGTGCCTGTTCAATAACGACAAAATCGGCAAAGAAGCACTTACAATGATCTGTAATGTATGTTCATCTCCGCCTTGACAGCTGCGAGAAACGTTTCCCAACTAGGCTGATATAAACGCACATTATATAAATTATTGAAATTGTGAAAAAAACAACTGAAACAAAAACCAATATTGTATACACTATTAGATATGTGGTGTAGTGTTTGATAGATATACTTGATAGACCTGGCCCACGTTGCCGAATCTACTTCTGGGGAACAGGCATGGTAGTTATGAGGTGCAAATGCCGTTTTCATACCGTTGATGAAATAATTAATGTGAGCGAATCTGCCGAAATATGTAGTCCCCAAGTTTTACAGCCGCAAATGTCATATTTGATCTGCATATCCAAGCAATGTCGGCAGATTGCTGAGGATGGACCGAGCGTTCAAGTTAAATGAAAGAATACAAGTTACAAAAAATGATCTACAACTCGAACCCGGCCGGGTGGGTAAATTGAGTGTTGAAATGGAACAAATAAATACCATTTCTGGCTCAGCAGAATTAGAGCCACCGTGCCATGTTCGCGGGCTTGCATTGGGCTGTCTGCATCATGACCATTTTGAAAACTTGGTTGAATCTAATTATTTTTTTCCATAAGCGCATCTAAGTGCACCATCCATTGTTTTTCAAAGTAAAGAGGACATCAGTAATGACTTCAGTTCTGCAAATCGAGGCAATTGTTGAAATTACAATCTGGAGTTTCACAATCAAGTGATAGTGTATTAATTCTGAAAAAATAAACCCTTTTCCACCTGAGGTCGTGAACTAACAAAACAGTCATATCAAGATCAATGCGTATAGTGCTATAGAGTAAATGTATTCCTTACTCTATTTACTGCAAGGCGTAGTCACTGTTCCATATTCTGCTTTGGTTTGGTTGATTGAGATCACCCGATGGTTTGAGTAAATTCGATCAAGCTATGGAATTATCGCTCTGCAAAATGTTGTAAGCTAGCCGACTTCCAAGTTCGTCTCGCCAGACAGGGATGATTCAAATGGTTCAGCATTGTGGTGAATAGTGACTCAGCATAGTGGCTTATCAGTGGCTCTATTAAACGGTCACATAGGTCATCAATCTCCATTTGATGACTATTGCATATTTGCATCGATTACCGCTCCACCCGGTGATAGGGGTCGTGTGGTTATGTCATTCAAGTTGTCCATATGAACATCTACATTTTGTGATGTATTTAGATATGCAGTCAAAATATCGGCCTGTGGAGTCCTGTGACTTCTTGTCAGTACCACATGATTTTCATCCGTATATTTTCATAGTAGATTTGACAACATTTATTTGAGGATGAACTGTAGTGTAAATATGCTTATGCACTGTCTTGGCTCATTGCAATTGGCAGTATGTTGGAGCCAATGCTACAGGTATGCTTGGGCTGAAATTTTATCATGTTTATATATTCTTCGCAAATTGAAATAATTAACTATTCGGTGTGTAACCATACAGTTTAGTTCAATAAAATCCGCCACCTTACACTTCTATATTAGTGTAATGTCTAACATTTAATTGGTATATATTCTTTCTGAAAAAAAACAACATGTGCAAGTCCACTGTTTTCCGGATGACAATAATCGTAAAATGCCGACAGCCCGATCTCCTTCTAGTGTGTCGATTGGTCGTACGGTTTATCGAGCACGCCTGGGGAACTGCAATCGATGTTTCACAGCGAAATTGAAGTAGACGTGTCAAGGACGTTATATGGTCTCCTTCAATTGAACTAACACGATATAATTTGCCCGCCAGGTAGCTCCAGGAATCGGTATCCGTTGGTATGTGATAATATCAAATCAAATTTTTCGCGTGCCGCTGTTTTCCAATATAAACTTTTGAAATTAGTGGTTTAGTTGTTAGATGTAACATTTTCAAAATTGTATATACGTACATCAACATATCATCGAAAAATAACGCGCTATAATGTCAGTGTTTCGTCATTTTTCATGCTGTCAAAGTCTTCAAAATCGATAGATTGAGGCAAATTATATCATATATATATTTGAACGTCTGGCATTTAAGTGAAAGTTTCAGCTCATCAGCCGTCTGACTTTTTTCCTATATCCTGTCAACTCCTGACTAATTAACTTGCGGATGATGCATATTCGAAAAGCTATATTATACGTAAATCTCCAGATCTCCTCGTTTCCAGATATATATAGCATTGGATAGCGTGACACAAAGATGAGGACATTTTCAAAGTTTACAAGGGAAATACATAGAGTACGTGTTTATTTTCCATGAAATCTAGTCGCTGTACATTACGGTTAAGACATTTTTTTTAAAAATCCTTTGCTTAATCATATTAATCCTACCTACTATATTTGTACTTCACCACTCTACCAATTGACTCCAGCGGGTGGTTGGGTCGGTTCAGGTTCCTGTTGCTTCAATGCATTTTGCTGAGAAGCAACAGGAACTTGACAATGTGATGTCTAGCACTGTAATATCACTTGCCTTTATTGCACCATGTAAGCGTCTTGTCTGTGTCTTGTGCGCTGTCCTTAGTGTTTTATAGGGTGGATGGAGGGTGTCTGGTTCCATGCTGCTTCAAAGATCTCTTCTTTGAAGTAGCAGGAACACAACTGGGCTGGGTGGTGCTTAGTTGGTTCGTCGTGATATATCTGAAATATTGTTGAAAGCGACGTTAAATTCTATTCGCTCACTCACTCACTCCCAATTGACTCCACCTTAGCTGTGATGAATTTCTTAATCCTGTCCGGTCGTGGGTGGGAGCATTTTTCACACGGCAATTACTGAACGAATTTTATTGGCTTCATTTTTAAGTTATTTACATAATCCAAGGTGCAAATTACAAGCGTCTACTCCGTCATTCAATATTCAGCCGTCGTCCATTAAAGAATATCCGCATAAATTCAAAATATCGACCATGAGGTATCCTCAGAAAGTACCGTTCTCTGGCTTTCTGTCCATTTTTACAAGCATAACGATGCAGAAAAATTATTTTGCCACAAACAACTTATTCTCTGTCATATTAATTAGGTTTTCAGAGAAAGGAAAAAATCGAAAAATAAGAAATTAAGAAAATGAGCAAAAAATAGTAAAAAGATAATTTCTGAAAAGATAACGTTATCACGGCGACCATCTTAGATTTTATACATTTTCCCGAAGAACTTGACCAAAATATAAGATCTGTAAAGTTTTATCCCTCTATCTTGGGGTAACAAAAATGAATAGCGGGCCGAAATGGTTATCTCCCCAAAGACCGGAACATCCTCCAAGTCGCTCAGGCTTGGTAGGGTTAACCCGTGGTCATAAACAGAATCTAATCAAATTTCTTATTTATTGGATATGAAGCCCCTAATAGATTATTGCCAACCATGTGGTGTATTTCAGTCTGGACCGTCTGCACAGTCGGGTATAAATTGATCATTCCAGCTCAGTTTGTCTTGATTATATTGGTATTAGGTGTTTCATCAGCAAGACGGATATGAATAGCTGTAGGGGGTATTCCGTGGCATTAATTTATTTGGCATTTACACGTATCTGACACCGAACATAAGGGATATTCACGAGGTACAGGCTCCACAGAAAGGATTGCTTCAGCTAGTTTCCCGGGAAGAAAAGATGAACAAATTTGATTAATTTGGTCGAATTCACGCTAATATCTGGTTCATCTCGATCATATATTCGTACCCGATGTGCTCGTTATGATTAAGACTGCCATCGCGAAAAATAGAGCCGAAAGTGATTTCTATGGATCTGCTGCAAAATCTCAATATAACACTGCATGGTCGAAGTAATTCGACTCACTAAGCAAATATTTTAACAGCTTGTCAGTCGGTAATAACGTTGAGCGGCACAGTTATATTTCGATTATGGCACGGAATATTTTTGGCTTTATTACTTCATATCGCCTATAGTTGGTGCCTGTCTCACTTCATATCGCCTATATCTGATGCCTGTCTTACTTCATATCGCCTATAGTTGATGCCTGTCTTACTTCATATCGCCTATAGCTGATGCCTGTCTTACTTCATATCGCCCATAGTTGATGCCGGTCTTACTTCATATCGTCTATAGCTGATGTCTGTCTTACTTCATATCGCCTATAGTTGATACCCGTCTCGAGCGTTAATATTGAATTATCAGGTTATATGACAGATACCACAATGCTATGCTATCGAACTATTATTTGATTTGCACATGCAAAATAATGAATTGCATTATCCAACACGCCGTTATAATTTGCACAACCTTTCCTTTAATCTATTTATTATTATATTTTTAATGAAGCATGTGGCATCGAAAACCACAGCTTGATTCAATAGTTTGCCTTAAGCAAAACCAGTGCGGTACAACTCCCAAACGAGGAACGTTCCCAAATTGGGAAATATATTTCCTGAACAGGAAAACTTTCAAAACAGGGACCATTCCCAAATGTGGAAACATATTTTCTGAACAGGAAATCTTTGGCAAATATGGTTGTTCATTCATAAATTGCAAACAACACAAATATTATACTCAAATGTCCTCTAAATAAGCAAGTTTTGCACTGTTTCAATATACATAATAATTCTTTTATTCTTAATATGGTTAACCAATGTTTCCATTTCAGGAAACCATCATATTCAGACTGGAATATCTCGGCCTAACAATGGCTAACGATCAAAACACTGATCATGTGATAGCAGCGTCAAAGTGAGCTATCTTTGTGTGGAAGGTCAATGTGCAGAGAAGTGCAGTGACTGAGAAATTAAGATCCAAATTTCATAATAGCATTATTTGAACAATTGAAACCGTAATGAGAATAAATAATTATTCTGCATTATGAAACAATACTAAACTTGCTTATTTAGATGACATCTGAGTATACAATTTGTGTTGTTTGCAATTTATGAATGAACAACCATATTTGCCAAAGATTTCCTGTTCAGGAAATATGTTTCCCAATTTGGGAATGTTCCCCGTTTTGAGGTTGTACCGCACTGAAAACAATGCGTGATAGAGGTTCACTCAAGATAAGCAGTCCCAGCATTAGGGCTTTCTACATGTACATGCCTCCTCCAGTATCTACAAAGACCTGTTGTAATCATTGTGCAGTATTCCAATGCCGATAGAAACTAAGCAGCAGCACCAGCATTCCCTTAAATCAGATCATCGTTAACTTGGGAAGGAGAAACGAGGCACGTTAACGCACCCTATTGCAGCCCATCCAACCCAACTTTTTTATTTATTTTAGCTCCCATCACACTTATTCTAAAGGGTCATATCGGGCGATTCCATGCAGCTATCGTATGAATATGGCATACAGCACAGAGAGACGGACAAAGGGCAATTGAAGTTGATACACGGAACTGTGAATTATTCCTATCCTGGGGGAAATCTTCAGTTTTAGGCGATTTGAGGAAAGGCCAAAAAAGCACTTGTGCAGTAACCGGATTGACAAGGCTGTTCTACTCCCAAGTCACTCAAGTTTGGTGATAAAGATATCCCACTGGTTTGACAAAATAATATAGTAACCTGCATAATCTGGGACGTCACGCTTCGTAGCTAGTGCTACCCGGATCTATGGACAGGGAACAATATAAATTCCTTGATGTTGTCTTGGCGAGATTTACCAGGAAATATAAATTTTGCCGACGGAGCCCTAACACTGCTTCATCTTAGTATCAAACTAATTATTTCTGCACATTAACAATGCATCAAATGATAGAAATAGGTCAGATCAAAGAATGTGCTATAGAATGATTGACTCTTCACAAGTTGTACTAGAACACTCAAAGTAATTTCCAGCAAAGGCAAAATAATTTCTGTTCATTGTCAAAAATATCAGATTTTATTGGGATACAATAGTCAGATCCGATATTCAGAGCCGTCCTCCATAAATCACAGATTCAATATTATACAAAATTAATAATATCGTGCTTAATATTCAATCCGTCATCAATACAGTTTAAATTTAGGCACATAATATTTCGGACATTCGAGTTGCTCCTTTTGAACTAAAGTTTCGTAATCAATAGCACCACATCGTCCCCTATCTGGAAATATGATGTTTTGATGCAATTACAGCAGATATCATGGTTACGATATAGTAACCCCACCAAAGACTTTCATATAATATACTATGAATGATACTTTCCGCTACACTTACAAAAGTACGCCTTTCATATCAAAACAACAAGAGAACACATGGTGAAAGAATTTCTAACAGACATCTAAAGTAAATTCCTTATTGTTCCAGAAAACAAGGCCCCAACAATATAATATGTATATGTTAATATTCTGTTACCATTTATTGAGTATTGAGTATAGATAATTATTTTGGATGATATACTCAACAATTACAATAATTTTTACAAACAAGGAAAGCGGTATTTTCCTTCCTACCACTCATACCGATATACCAAAATTACATCAGGCTACCAGAATGCATAAAACACCATACCAAGGCAGATTTATGGCTGGTTCTAGAAGTTGTACAACCACAGTTCGGTCCACTTTGCTAAAAACAGTCCTGCAAGTAGTTAAACCATTTGATTATTCTGCTGCCATTTCAAGAAATTTCGCGGAAAGTTAAAGAACTAGAAATCAGAGAGCACATGCCGTATAAACATATATCGACATGTGATTTCTCGACTCTCTATACTACAATTCCACAACAACACTTCATTGAATACAAGCGTCTAGTCCGTCATTCATAATTCAGCCGTCGTCCATTAAAGAATATCCGCGTCCATAATCCAAAGACCTATTCCATATCCATATAATAGTATTAGCACCAAATTCAAAAAAGACAATCATAGTATACATAAACATAGGCTAGTTTCCTGCAAGAGTGAAGCGGTAAACAGTTTTCAATGGTGCTGACAAGACATCATGGTGTTTTAAAAATAAAAAAATTCGTATCGCTGATCAGTATTCTTAATCCACAATAATCGTTCTAAAGTCGTTATCTAGAGAATGGTGTATCTCAGTCACGCTTTGATTGTGACTGTTCATATGAACACCATCAGGATCTTGAAGTACATGGGTTCATACGGCCCCTAGCCCCGGGTTAAGCGGAATTAGACACAAGTTACGAAACGTAACGCCATAGGTCTTGCACGCTAAGTTCGTATTTTGCTATCAGCATGCGATATGTATCGCCAAATTTGAGAAACTTTGAGTGGAGGCGCTTGGAGGAATAGCCCTGTTTTATAAGTTTCTGCAACAATGTTTTGTGACGTTGATTGAAATCGTCACAACTAACACAGGATCTAGCAAATGCTACTAGGCGAGATATGTATACGCCATATGCAGGTCCCACTGGAATATTACTGTCCAGAAAGGGATAGTTTACGATGTCGAAATTGTAATCATCTCTTTTGTCGTAAAGTCGACGAGAGAGAATGCCCGCTTCATTTTTGTAGAGATATAGATCTAAATATGAGTGAGTGAGTGGATAGGGTCTAAATATGATGTGCCTGTAGGGCTATCTGTAGTTTCCTTCAAATCCAGTGAAGGTGGATATATATCCTTCACTGCGTCATATATATAGCGATTATCCACAGCGAGAAGATCGTCTATATAGCGTTTGGTGAAGGAGAAGGAACGGGCTTTGAATGGATCGGTTTTTGAAAGCGCCTGCATATAGTCATATTCATAAGAGAACAGATACAGCTCAGCCAAAAGGGGTGCGCAATTAGTACCCATTGGAATACCTATATGCTGTTGATATATTGTGTTGCCAAATTTCACATAGATATTTTTAATGAGAAATTCAAGCAACTCTATAAACCAAGAAACATCCCATGAATGATATCTCCTGTATGTAGTAGAGCTAAAGAATGCTTTATGGCTTCCGACATTAATTTATCTACGATCAGTTTTCTTGAACACAGATACTATTAATGAACTTATACGGTCAATAAGGTCCAGATGAGGGATTGTAGTATAGAGAGTCGAGAAATCCCATGTGGATACATGTCTGTACGGTATGTGACCTTTAGCATCAAGTTCCTCCGTAAGACATTTTGAGTTTTTTAATATCCACATACATTCAACTACATTCAAGAAATAGTGGCGCAATACCTTTCCCAAAATGCTTTTACCTCCTGAGGGGCCCTCGTCTATAGGGTTGAAAGAAGCTTGGTGGTGCAGCTTCTAGAACCAGCTATGAATCTAGCTTTGTATGGTGATTTATGCATTTTGGGAGTCCAGTATACTTTTGGTATGTCGTTATGATTGGTTGGAAGACAAATACCTCTTTCCCTGAGAAACGTTTTGTGATTGTTAAATAAATCTTCCAGAGTAACTGAAGTTTGGGAGTAAGTAGACGCATTTGATGATGATAGGTCTACACTCAATTCTTTAACCAGCACCTGGTAATAGTAATATTTACTTATGAATATTATATTATTTGGAGCTTTGTCTGCTGGGACAATGACGAATTTACTGTGGAGATTTGCAAGAACTTCTTGCGAATTGAGGTTTCTCAGTACTTGTTTTGCTTGGAGAAGAGTACTTCTGTCAATATGGCGGATTGTTTCAACGACCTTGCTTTTGGTGAGGTCCAGCCAATCAGCGAGTACCGTAGGTTCAATTTTTTCTCGATTCGACCAATCAATAACGTATTGTTCCAATGCAGACAGGACTATCTTCTGGTCAGCCTTCAGATTTATTCTTCTCGGCTCTCTATATTTAGGTCCTATCATCAGGAGTAATTTCAGGTCCTTATCACTCACTACATCAAGGTCACCAGTCACAACATGTTTGTATGGTGTATAGATAAAGTTCGACGATTCACAATCACAACTATAGCCTCCTGACGTGTATATATTCCAGTCAAACTCCGTGACAGCATTGGAGTAATTGAATATTTTGGTGGCTATAGATTTAGTATACTTATATGAAATGCAAGGAGGTTCTGTGAACTTAAAATAGTTTGGTACAGCGTTGCGTACCTGTGGATCATTCAGGATTCGAGGTAAATTAATAATGTCCGGTCCTTTATCTAAGTAGTTGAGTTTCAAGAAAAGCCGATCTTGAGATGTTTCGATTCTATGATTCTGATTAATTGACCATGTGATTCTGAGTAACTTTGCTACATAACCACAAGCTAAGGTATCCGCGGCTCTTTTATTTATTTATTTATTCATTTTTCATTAGTATGACCAGCAGAACTATCAGTGCCGAAGCTCTGTTCTACCTGGCTCTGCTGGATTATAACAATATAGTCCGTGAGCTACTAAGGGTCACCTTGCACCTCCACCCCCACTACAGACCGAAACTATGTTTTTTTATGTGCTTTAGGACATATGAAATAAGAAACAACTTGTTAACAGTCGATAAACTGAGACTCACTACCCCTTTAATCACTTTGAAATTATCCCTGTGTTAAAAAGTACAATTTTGTGACAATAGGGGGTAGGGTTACAAGAATAGTCTTATCTTCCATAACTATTGTCCAATCTTTATAATGGTGGCCACATATTATTCAGCATTGATTGCTGCATCGAATATTTACAAGATGCTATCACTATTTTTGGGTATGACGTCACACAGGGACCATACATACAACAGTAGAAGTAGTAGCGAAAGCCGGTGTTTTGGGAGTGCGTGAGGGTGTGCTTGAGCGATTGAGGGACCATTCTTGGGCCGAATGCGTCGTGTGATGTGTCAAAGTGAAGCTCTCGGTATGTAGACCACGACTTGAGGGATTTCCACATGATCTGTGGCATCATTGGTGACGTCATCATTAGGAGTGGCAGCCAATGTAAGCATTTTGAGGGTGTGAAAGAAGGTTTTTGGGGTAGAGATGGACCATCCGTGGTCTGAATGGACCGTGAGGGGTGTCATCTTGTAACTCTCTGCATGTAGACGACGAATGGTATTATTTTCGTTCGAAGTTGCATCGTGCTACTCATGCGCAGTTGAGCAGTAGTAACAGAAGATGTCATTTTGGGCGTGGGCAATGACATGTTTGGGCAATCAAGGGACCAATGTTTGGTCCAAATGGGCATGTTGGGGTATCCTAGTGAACCTTTCGTGGGATAGTCAGATAGGCGTGTTTTTTTATTGAAATTCAGGCCAATCTGCGCATGCGCAGTTGGGGTGTAGTAAGTAAAGTGGTCATTCTGAAGGTGCGCAGGGGTATATCTGAGAGATTGAGGTCCTATATCTCATCCAAAGATGGAGTATAGGGTGTCATCTTGAAGCTCTCGTGGTGTAGACCATGTCATCTGTGACGTCATTGGTGATGTCATCAGTACGAGTGGTAACGAATGCGGCCATTTTAGGGGTGCGTAGTGATGTGTTTGAGAGACTGAGGGACCATTCTTGGTCCGAATGGGACGTGTTGGGGATCATATCGAAGCTTTCTTGGAACAGCGTCCGACTGGTCCGGTGTGTCATATAAGTAGGGATATGGCTAGCATGCGCAGACAGCAAATAGTGGAAAAGGGGCACTTGAATGGTTTGGTCCGAATGGTTTGTGTGGGGTTTTGTAGTGAAGGGCTCGTGGGGTAGCATCGGATTGGACTGGTATCATCGCACGCATCCTGGTGTACCATATGGACTACGGGCTATAGTGTACAGGGTGCACCACAGATACGTGGGCATGCCTGCGTTGACCTCACTTTCTATCTCCAAGACCTCCAAGCTCCGAATCCAAGAGCTCCGAGCTCCGACTTCAAGAGCTTCGAGCTCCAAGTTCTCAACCGACCCATCCCACAGCTCCGAGCTCTGTAGTTTCTCAAAAGGTGGCTTCTGATTGGATAAGAGCTGTATACTACTGTCAGACTGTACATTTGCAGAACGATGATATTAGGCTACACACCAGTCCAATCCGATGCTACCCTAGGAGCCCTTCGCTACGAAACCGCACACGACCCATTCGGACCACGGATGGTTCACCTCGAGGCTAAAATTCCATTCCAGTGCCCCTTTTCCGCTATTTGCTGTCTGCGCATGCTAGCCATATCCCCTACTTCTATGACACACGTCCCATTCGGACCAAAAATGGTCCCTCAGTCTCTCAAAAACACAACTACGCACCCCTAAAATGGCCGCTTTCGTTACCACTCGTACTGAAGACGTCACCAATGACTCCACAGATGACATGGAAATCCCTCAAGTCGTGGTCTACACCACGAGAGCTTCAAG
Source organism: Hanleya hanleyi (assembly GCA_036873755.1). NCBI lineage: Eukaryota > Metazoa > Mollusca > Polyplacophora > Lepidopleurida > Hanleyidae > Hanleya > Hanleya hanleyi. Next base: position 6,182 of record JAVTVY010051354.1, on the reverse strand, counting down.
CTGACACCGTACACTCCATCTTTGGATGAGATATAGGACCTCAATCTCTCAGATATACCCCTGCGCACCTTCAGAATGACCACTTTACTTACTACATCTCAACTGCGCATGCGCAGATTGGCCTGGATTTCAATAAAAAACTCGGCTGTCTGACTATCCCATGAAAGTTTCACTAGGATACCCCAACCTGTCCATGTGGACCAACCATGGGTCCCTTGATTGCTCAAACATGTCATTGCCCACGCCCAAAATGACATCTTTTCTTAACTGCGTATGAGTAGCATGATGCGACTTTCAATAAAAACCATACCATTCGTCGTCTACATGCAGAGAGTTACAAGATAACACCCCACACCGTCCATTTAGACCACGGATGGTCCATCTGTACCCCAAAAACCTTCCTTCACACCCTCAAAATGCCTACTTTGGCTACTACTCCTACTGATGACGTCACCAATGACGTCATAGATCATGTGGAGATCCCTCAAGTCGTGGCCTACATACCGAGGGCTTCACTTTGACACCTCACGCGACGCATTTGGACCAGGAATGGTCCCTCAAATCGCTCAAGCACACCCTCACGCACCCCCAAAACGCCCGCCTCCGCTACTACTCCTACTGTTGTATGTATGGTCCCTGTGTGACGTCATACCCAACAAATAGTGATAGTATCTTGTAAATATTCGATGCAGCAATCAATGCTGGATAATATGTGGCCAACATTATAAAGATTGGATAGTAATTATGGAAGATAAGACTATTCTTGTAACCCTACCCCCTATTGTCACAAAAATTGTACTTTTTAACACAGGGGTAATTTCAAAGTGATTAAAGTTTATCGACTGTTAACAAGTTGTTTCTTATTTGACATGTCCTAAAGCACATAAAAAACATAGTTTCGGTCTGTAGTGGGGGGGGGGGGGCAAGGTGACCCCTAGTAGCTCACGGACTAATATACAGTATAACAATTAATACCATAACAGGATGCATCAAAATACAGATGTAAATTAGGATAAAATATAGCCTAGATTAAAATTATTGAGCAACTTTTGTGCATAAATCTTCCTTCAAGTGCCTTTTAAAAGAGTCCGTATTTGCGCAAGATTTACAGCCACTGGAAAGTGGATCCAAATCGTTATTTTTAAACACGAATTAATGAACTTGAACCGTATACATATTTATTACAGTAAATCAGATTCAACTAAGTGGTAAAAACAGCGATCCCGTTTCTATGGATATGCCAGCGACTAAAGATTTTTGATTGCAAAATTTTCGCACATCCGTTGATTATTGCTCTGATGATTGCAACTGTCGGTATGTAACATTGATAGAAAAATCCCGTTGGTCATGATTAAATCGCCGGAAACTGTTTCACTTCAAGTTTATTTTAATTTGTATTTCCAGACAGATCGACATCTGGTTCGGGTTAGTAATCATATCGATCATTTAGTTCTTTTCATGGAACACAACGATTTTCGCAACGACAATGCTATTAGTGTATTTATTATTAGAGACGCGAGTTACTTCTAAAAACTGTGCTTACATCCATAAGGATGACTCGCCATAACCCAGAGACACTGACAGAAATGATTACTCATTCTGTGGATAAAAGCAGTATTGTGGAGCAAGAGGGTAGAGTTTTCGTGAATATTATTCCTGGATAAAAGCTAAACAATCTACCGGGATCTAGGATTCTGTTCAGTTTGTTTTCTCTTAATCCTGTTACGAGAGAGTCTCTTTCAATATCTTACACCACATCGTATATACGAAAGGAGATTATTTTAAAGAGAAGGAAACGCATGTTGACAAGAGAGCATAACGAGGAAGTTTGCCGTCATCATCTTATGTGGGCGAAGTATAAAAACAGGCTGACACACTAAGAAAGGCTTCAGAGCTCATTGGAACGTTTCAACCAGATATCGTCGCCACATCTATCCAAGCAAAATGACGTGGATTAAATGCCAGGCTTGATCCCAGAATCGGGAAAGATTATAAACAACAGAACACGTGCTTCATCTCGAATAGGCTGAAGAAATCTTGCCAGTCGAAAGATTGGCTCGTTTACAGTTCACGGAGAAGCATTGAATGGAGTGACGTGTTTTCGTTTAGATCCAGTATTGAACACAGAAGAGAGATGTCGTGCACAGACGCAAGGTAGTGTAACAATACGCCCCCGATCAAATACCCTTCCTGATATAAGAGAGAGTAAGGGACAGTTTCACTTCATATTTACAACGCGGCCAGTGGAAGAACGCGAATTATCTCGGCAGGCTATGGCAGCTCGCAGAAGTGAAGCCGGGCGATCAGAAAGGACGTATTCCGCTCCAAGATCTACCAATCAAACTAAGGGTAACCTCTTTAAGGCGCAAACACAGACTATGCCAGCACAAGGCATCCTTCACGATAGACGGTACCATAAAGAGGTCAGGAGCAGATCTATTCAGTTCAGACTGACGAAACCTGCTATTCACTCAGGAGGGATGGTGTCGGAAAGGGAGGAAACAGACGGATCTCAAAACAGTTTACATGTGCTGCCAGAAAAGGGCGATGAACAGTCTTTTAATGGTGAGTTACAGATGAGGCCGAGATCAAAAACTCTTCCAGAGGGTTATTTCAACAAGAAACTCACGTTACCCGAAATAAAAGTCGAGGATTTTTCCGAAGAGCAGAATGTGGTTTCTCAGGAAGTTCCTGAAACAAGTGATGGATCGTTCTTCGGATTTTCGTCACTCCCTCGAAGGCGGGCGAACACTTGTCCAGAAGACCTTTTCCAAAGGAGACGTAAAGTGGGAACCGCAACACCACCACCTATGATGTACAGGAATGGAAAGTCAGCTGGTAAGAACTTATTTAAATTTCCTCGCCAGAAATTTACCCAATTAGACGAGGATCGGCAAGAAGTGCCAGATATTTATCTCGCCTCTTGTTTGGAAAGAGGGAAGATGCCAGTGAGTTTTAAGAAATCAGGAGGTAGAACGGGATTCGACACAGCCACAAACTGTTTGCTCTCTCGAACAGATAACACGAACGACAAGGGATATTCTATGTCAAGTCACATATCTGAGGCTAAGATTAGTTCGACAACAACTACGGAAACACAAAAGACGGAGAAATGCTTGTCTCGAACCTCGAGTATACCGAAGGAATCTGGAACCTTGCCACCAATTAGACGAGCACCTATAATTTCAGAAAGTGAGCTGCCACATGTCCCGACATGGTGTCCAAATATGCGAACGAAGGTTACGTCTTGACAATATATGAATATGAAGTGTCTGTTTTATTTGCAACGCATACATAAGTGTAAATATACCTCGAAGACGACCATTGATATGACGCGGAGATATATCCGGACGGGTCACTAAAACATTGATGGCGATTTTAACAGTTTCGTTTTCTGCCGTCGGTCGAAGGATTGAGCAAGACGTTTTCCTTCCATAAACGGATTATTCAGGTGATATGACCGAGTACGTGTAATTTGGCGCTACTGTTTACTTGTGACCGAGAATGGCTTATACAATTGACATCAAGTGTCCTTACGTTCTTATAACGTTCTTATGAAAGATCATAAAATTGATTAGGTTTATTACCAGCGCTGAAAAAACGATTGTACTATGGTATTACTTTGTTTGACATTGTTTTTAATTCATTTTATTTGTATATAAATCCATATTATTGTATATACTTGCATATAAGGGCGCCATGGATCGTGATAATTATTTTTGGTTACCAGTGATTGATTCCTGTATTTGATTGATTCCTGTATTTGATGGTGCTGGTAATTAACCAACTTTCCTAATGTTTATTCACGGTAAGTTTTACGGTTACCCTACTTCAACGTTATATTTGATGGAAATGTATATATGTATATAGTGTCACAAACAACATGGAAACGACACATCTGATTGAGATTGAACCCTATCATAATTCCCTGGTGTGTGTGTGAGGTCTAAGATTATTATCAGGACTTTCGGAGAACATTGATTGGGCATTATATCTAACGGGGCCAGAAATTGTCTGTGATGTATTTAAAAATGATTCTCTAGGATTTGAATATCAAATATATTAAATAGACATTTTCAAATTTCAATCGGAGAAAAAAAACTGAGTCAGTTTGATTGACCACCTCCGAAATTTACCGTAATGGTGTCGGGCGGGATGACCTTATCTATGGCGTTCTTAACTCGAAAACTTGGCGGGGAATGTATGCTGATTTTTTTTATATATTTGAGTAGAAAGATCAGGCTACCTGGTGTGATGGATCATTTATGGTGGCGAATATTAGGGAATATAGTTTTGTCAAGATGTGCCCAGGAAAGTTCCTACATATTGAGTAAAGCGATTTTGATCAGCTTCCACAAGTTTATGGGTTTGTCTACATGGAATACGCTATGATATCGGGGGTACCCGACAGAGACACTAGCTAACATGGACACTATTAATGGGAATCGGGTTTTAACTGTATTAGACTAGTAGACTGTGCACATAAATAATATCGATCTCGTGTGGCTATTTGTATCGAACAGTCAAATTTGGTTCACACGTTCTCATGAGCACTTGTAAAAAGTGTTTTCCATGTATATTCTCATGACTACGTTTCCGTGAACGTGAACTCGCTGAGCGTAACCGATGACTTCAGTCCGCTTTTCCACTTTCAAATGCATTCTAATATATTTATTTGTATTAACCTACCAATATAACATATGTTGGATATGTGTGGACCCATTTTACGGTGATTCACCCCCCCCCCTCGACGTGTCGAATGTACGTTTGCGTATCCCTTGTAGCCATGTCGAGTCAGTTGTCTCTTGTTTAAGGGTTCAAGGTCCGTAACAGTGTTGATTCGCCTTGATTCATAATAAACTGCGAACGCCGGTGGAAGAAAGTCATAATTTGAGATAAATGATCGTGCCTCATTTTTGTGAGTTTGTATGAGGCACCCTCTTTGGTTTGGAAACTATCGTAAAGAATCTGCAAGTTCGCATTTAATGGATAAGAAAACTCCAAAAGTTATTACCGAGGAAATTTGAAGGGAAAATTTGAAGCCGGTCCATTTAAATTCAAAAACTTTCAAATGTGGTAATCAGAATATCGAAATTTTCACAAGGTTCTAATTCATTGAATGAACAGCTTTCGAAAATAATTAACACGTTTTAGCATGTTGACTTATTGCAATTTAATTGAACAAAATATGATAAGGTATTCAAACTCTTATTGGTAGAGATCTTGCAACCTTATAATGTGCGCATATATCACATAGTAATTGCTACTTACAACGTCTATTTCATGTAGCGTATCCGATATCTAGCTTATTTCTTCAGCCAGTGCCCATTCAATGACGTCAATGTCGATAAAGAAGCACATACATTGATCTGTCATGTATGTTCAACTTCGCCTTGACAGCTGTGAGAAATGTTTCCCCAAGTAGGTTGATATTAACGCACATGATATAAATTATTTATATTGCGATTAAAACTACTGGAACGAAAACCAATATTGTACCCACTAATACTTCTGTGGTGGTGTTTTTGATATACATTTGGTAGTTATTGAGTGCAAATGCCGTTTTAATACCGTTGATGAAGTGATTCATGTGAGAGAATAGGTCTTCTCAAAGTTTTACAGCCGCAAAATGTCCTATTCCATCTGCAAGTCCAAGCAATATCGGTAGATTGTTGAGGAGGGACCGTTAAAAAAACTCGAACTTGAGTGTTAAAATGAAACAAATCAATTCCATTTCCGGCTCAGCAGAATTAGAGCCACCGTGCCATGTTGAATCTCGTTTTGTTTTCCATAAGCGCATCCAAGTGCACCATCTATTTTTTTTCAAAGTAAAGAGGACATCAATCATGACTTCAGTTCTGCAAATCGAAGCAATTGTTGAAATTACAATCTGGAGTTTCACAAGCAAGTGATAGTGTACTAATTCTGAAAAAATAAACCCTTTTCCACCTGAGGTCGTGAACTAACAAAACAGTCATACCAAGATCAATGCGTATAGTGATATAGAGTAAACGTATTCCTTACTCTATTTACAGCTAGGCGTAGCCACTGATCTATATTCTGCTTTGCTTTGGTTGATTGAGATCACCCGACGATTTGAGTAAATTCGATCAAGCTATGAAATTATCGCTCTGCAAAATGTTGTAAGGTAGCCGATTTCCAAGTTCGTCTCGCCAAACAGA